>JACEGR010000534.1:0-251788 GCA_014170235.1 Listronotus bonariensis
GAAAAACATATTTTACAAGTAGAAGTTCTTTAATGATATTAAATAGGTAACGCTAGATATAGGTTTAAATAAAAAGAAATTACCAATTTTAGTTAAACAAAATACCTAATATAATATAAAATATATAAAAAAATTTAATAAGGTGTCTGTATTATAGTAATCTAATCATTTTTATTTATTAAAGTTGGTCAAAAAATATATTTTAAGTACAAGTAGAAATTCCTTTATATCCTTATATCAGATAAAAATCGCCTATTATACATATAAGTATTTAAAGATTTAATTTCATTTTCGTATCCAAAAATGACATTAATCAAGGCATAACAACAATGATCACGTGGACATTTATATTGATACATGACAGCGTTGCTAGGCAACACATTACGGTACCAGGTACCGTAATATGCAATTTACCGGCCCCAAATTATTACAGGGTAAGTGGATTTACTGGACAGTATGAAATAAATAGGATTTTTCAAACTTTGATTCCGCCCTGAGAAGTCGTAAATAGCAAAGGACGATTAGGTTTATTTTTCCACGACTACTTGACTTAAAATAAACCGTTTTACTTTAATCATAGCGTTTCAGATTAAAATTAAAAAAATATATTTTTACAGAAGGAATGACAAAAAAACAATGACATGTGGGAAGTCAATGTATTCAGAATTTTAAATTCTATTGCTATAAGATAAAATATATCGGTGGTTCAATTTTAAATTTTAAAATAGCAGTCTTTTCAGTTATACCAGACATTATAGAAAAACAAGTAAATAGATTAATCAGTCCACAATTCGTCACAATATCTCTTTTTTTTTTAATTTCACAAGTGTGCATTTTAGGTATATTTCGCGCGACTTTTGGATTTAGGAAATTGAGATAAGTTAGTTGTTATATTTTTATACCTTTAAAGCTATTTAAATCTAGTTTATGCCAACTCGTAATATTGTGGAGAAACTTTTTTAAGCAATAATAACGACCCTAGTCAATTTTGCTATTTTTTGATATACGCCACGTATCAGCCATCATTATATATCTGTCAATTTAAATTTAAAATATATAGTGAAGATGTCGAAGGGGGATTTCGAGATTTACTACAGCTGGGTAGATTATATACCGGAGGATACAATATACCTGGTCAAGTACCCCCACCAAATATGAGCCCCGTATAGGCCGATGTTAAAACAATATATATCAATGAGACATTTTCGAGCGCGTCAGATTCAGAGAGGATAAGTTAATTAGATGCTAAACAGTGCAGTGTATATTCCACTAATCTAACAATTTAAGAATGGCGCAAAGAAAGTGCAAGACTGCAAAGTAAAAAAAAACGTCAATTTGACATTCTCGAGAGTGACAATTTTTTCATTATAAAACCAATAATTCAAAAATAACAAAAAATATATATTCCAATACGATTTGAACGATTTTCACAAGCCAAAATAATACCAGTATTTTTTTACATTATTAAAAATCTATAGCCGCTTCCCCCACCGATAAAAAGGTGTACATTTTTTTCTTTTCATCATCTAAGCTTTGCAACCCAAAATGTCTCTATGACGCTCGAGTAAATCTCCATTTGGCATCGTGGGCTCCCCTACTATAGTAATTATTTATTATTTCTATGTATAAGGTAATAATAAATAATTATTTAATAAATTAATTTTTATTTTTAAATTTATATTTAAACTAAATTGACTTTCTTTATCTTTTGATTTTAAGTATTAACTGTTGTTTAAACTGCATTTTCTTTTTCTTTTTCGGTTTTAAACCAACCTTTGTTCTTGTAGAGCTTTCCTTTAATAATATTTTGGTTATTAATTGCGTTTTGTAAGATATAACATATTTTTAAACTGCAATAATAATATTTACCGTAATATTTTAATAAAGTCTTTTTATTTAAAACCCATTTTTTAAAATACTTTTATTTTAGCTTTTAAATAAAAATGCTAATTGGAGCATCTTAGCACATTGGTGTTCAGGGGAAAGTCACTGTAATTTAACTTGTTTAAATAATTTAAAAATAATTTTAATATTTCGTTTATTTTTGTATTTGGCCATACAAATTTTATTAACCAACACACAAATTTTTGCTATGTAGGTATTAGTTGCTTATTAAAATAATATAGACTTGCGATGGCCACGTCTTAAAATTAAATAGTAAGTACTCTTAAAAGTAACCTTTTAATATAAAACTAGCAATGTGTTGTACTAAATTATGTATAATAGCTTCTCTGGGGTGTTTTCAGACAGCGCACATGCTGCAATTTTAATATTGCCCGTAAGTTACAACCCGAATCTACTTATTCTTTTTACAAATATTGTATTATTTTAATGTAACTTGAAAAGAGTATTAAAAGAGTAAACGTTAAACTTTATTAACTAAAAAGTGCCTATACACTTGCTTTGTATATGTTAAAATTTTTCACGATAATATACAGTTTCTTCGGCCATGGGGTAGACAAGAGGACAAACGGACCAAAAATTTACTTTTCTCTTTTTAAACAAAACATTTTGCTTGACTATTGTCAATGAAAACAGTATACAGGGTGTCTTAAAAGTTAAAAATTCATAATTGTTTTGCTAATTTAAAAGCTTTACCAAAATGCTAAAAATTATCATTTCTTTTAGGATATTGGTTTTTATTAGGTTTAGATATTAATAATTTTTTCGGTTAAAATTTGCATTTTTTTACTAAAAAGTTTCGTAGGTACCTTTTTTTATACCTTTAAATGTCACTTTTCAATAGGTACTTTATAAATAAATTCTCTAATTGTGTACCACACCGGACCACAGTATCAACTTTCGGATATTTAATTACTTTTTACAAATATCAATACCGGAGCAAAGAATAAATAATTATATATATTTTTATGAGGCCTAATTCCAAATATTAGACCAAAATCAAGTAGCCAAAGCTTGACAATAAAGTATTCACTTGTAATACCACTAGTGCTAAATTTATTTTCGAACATTTTTTCAAGGCCACGAATATTTTGAAAATTATGAGAATTTTCTTAAAATGATTCGTGGCCGAGAAAAAATTTCCCGGAATAATTTAGGCACGTGTGGTATTCGGTAAGAAAATTGCACACCAAGTTTGTGTTAAATAATATTCTTTTAAATTAATATCTGTAATTTTGACACGAGTTTTTAAATTTTACTATAAAATAAATATTTTCCATTTTACTAATTGTAGTTGCAAAGATATGTAATTTTAGAGCCTGTCATTGTTTATTATTTTATATTATATAAACCTTATATTACTACAGTGAGTAAAAATAGTTTATTATAATTTTTTAGACCCATACCTTGCTTTTGTTTGCTTTTCACTTATGTCTAGTACTTCAGTCTTATGAAAGTATTTTATGAACTGTAGTTGTATAAAATTGTCATTTAGGGTCTTAAAACCTTACCTTATTTTATATTATGTTATGTCTGAAATACTACAACTGGTACAAAATACCATTTTCTTTAATTATGTATGTGAATGACAGACATGACGTTAAAACAAATTCAATGATTATGTCAAAAAATGTCCACTATAATTCGCTCCAGGGTACCCCAGGCAGAAGAAAAATTTCCGATAAATACTTGTGTTGTCATGGTAATGCAACCAAAACTACACATTTGATTGGTCAAAAAAACAGTGATGTGGAATTTTCAACGAATTATTCAAAGACTGCTCCACCATAAGACACGCATTTTTTCTTTTAGAAAAATTTCTTTTCCAGCTTGTATAATTCCTTGTTTTATTTTTTTTTACATTTGATTGTGGATTTACATAAACTAACCATTTTAGGCGTCCCAACAAATACATATACACTAACGTAAGGTCGGGGCTTCCGGGGGTATAAAACTTGATCATTTCGCACGGTCCATTTTTGTCTAAACTTTAAATTAAGCCATTGTTTAACTTCTTCAGCAAAATGGACAAGGGCATCTATCTTGATGGAAGTACAGCTCGATAATCTTATGACAATTGTTTAAAAAAATAAAAAATAAATACGAAATTCTGTCACAAGTATTTTTAAAAAATGCGGTCTTATTATATCATAGTTCAAAAGTGCGCACCAAACATTTACTTTTTTAAAATACTGACGTTGGGTTGCTATTCTGGAAAAAGGATTAACATAATTCCAATAGCAAACATGTTGCGATGCTACAGTTCCATTTATCGTAAACGTGGGCTATCCGTGGAATTCCCTATTACCATCCTTAATCTTACTTCCAACCCACAAACAGAAATTCACAATGAATTAATGAAAAAATATCATCATGGTCAACTAAAAAGTTTTCTCTTTACAAACCCAACCACAATTGGACCTAGTTATACAAAAACCTACCAACCCACAAAAGTAGAATTTCGAGAAAATTGACATTTCATTATTTTGTAAACAAGTATAATGCGAGTTTGTAACTTGGAATAAATTCAGTCGGACACGTCGACTAGTATTTTTAGTTGCGGTCTTTGTCATAAAAAAATAATTATACAGTGTGTCCTAAATTAGATATATGAAGTCAACGATAATTTTTTAAATGGCTACCCTGTTTTTTATGACTGTTTTTAAAGGGCAAATCAAGTTATACAACTACTAACTAACTAGTAAATTTTTATTTTTTATTGCTTGTCGTTTCCAAGATAATTTAATAAGCTATTTTATTTGCAAAAAATGTATGCTAAAATGTTACCGAGTTTTTTTATGTACTTTAAAGATTATTCTGTTTTCAATTACAATTGGTATTTTTGATAGAAATTTGATAATGTAAACAGTAGATAATTCTGCTTAGAAGGTAGTATTTCACGTTCATTTAAACAGTAACACCAGTAAGGTACATTTAATACTAAGTGACTTTTACCACTACTTTTATTTTGTCATTGTTAGTTAGATCTCCATCTGGCAATGCCTTACTTAACTAAAAAGCACAAAATTGAAATCTTATGATAATTGGATATGGAGATAGAGCGAGAACGCAGAGTGAAGTGAGTCATTTATTCAGAGACAGATATCCTGATTTACTACCCATATCACAAAATACCATAAGCCAGATTGAAAAACAGGTTCGAAACGGCCACGTTAGAAAAACAACTATTCATCGCCAATCTGCGCTTAATGAAGAGGTCAAAGTTGATGAACTATTAGCTGAAAATCCTAATATCCCCACTAGGCAGGTAGCGCTCGAACTTGAAATTAGTCAGTCTTCAGCAGTAAGAATTCTCAAAGCGCAAAAATTTCATCCCTACAAACTAACAATCCTTCAGGATCTCAATGAAGATGATAGAAAGAAGACTCCAATTTTGTGAACAATTTATGGAACTAATACCGTCTAATAATGTAAACACAGAAAACATTCTGTTTTCTGATGAGTCAACGTTCATGCTAAATGGGGAGATAAACCGACAAAATTGCCGTTATTGAGCAGACGAGAATCCATGCTGGATAAGGGAAGGCCACACTCAATGGCCAGAGAAAGTCAATGTTTGGGCAAGGATTGTAGGCCAGCAAGTTATAGGATCGATATTCTTTGAAGGAAATCTGAATGGAGCGCTATACTTAGAGCTCTTACAGGATGAACTATTTCCGAATTTGGCTATTGGCGAAGCTGATGTCCCTAATAGAAACATCTGGTTTCAACAAGATGGTGCGCCCCCATTTTGCAAAACCTATCCGTGATTATCGGGATAATGTATTTCCAGGCAGATGGATTGGTAGAAGAGGACCATTTGAATGGTCACCGAGATCCCCAGATTTGACTCCGTTGGATTATTTCCTATGAGGATATTTGAAAAGCAAAGTATTTAAGACCAAGCTCGCAAACATTGAGGAGTTGAAAGCACGAATAAGGCATGAGTGTAGACTAATTCTCCCAGAAATTATTAGAAATGTTCAACACGAGTTTCAATTGCGATTAGGGTAATGCCAAATAGTGAATGGGCAACACTTTGAGCTTTAATCGAGACGCGCTTCAAACCTCGCTCAAAACAGCTCCAACATAAACACATTTTTCCCCTGTTCCGTCAACGTTGTCAAAACACTGAAACATGCAGTATTTGCATTTCACAGCACCTTTTAGACAACGCGGTAGTGCCTTTACGGACGTAATTCTTAAATAACTACTACTTAAAAATATCTTTCCGGCTGGGGATTCGTTCTCGCACCACCTGGGTACGGGCGAGGTACTCTGACCGCTGCGCTGCCGGGGATGATTTTGATCTCCTTATATATCAATAATGTTTACAGAAAATTTTTTGATTGATATTGGCTAAAAAACCTTTGTAAATTTTATTGCAATATTTGAAAATCACCTTTTATAACCCGCTACTAAGTAAAAAACATAAAAATATCTAGTTCAAAGGGGCAATAAAATAAAGCACTTTCTGCATGTTTAAAATAGCCAACCATTATCTTAAAATATACGTTTTGAAAGAGATTACCTTTGCATTTTAAAACATTTCTTTATGATGTAAATAGATTATTGGTTATTATAAAACACACCAGCTTTTGTTCAGGCTTACACCTTTTTAGCACGCAACCCGTCCAATACCAATAGCTTTTTTATAAATATGCAAAACGTCAGCATTTAATTTAGTTCGATCCATAGGGCCAGACACACACTATATCATTTTATAAATGTCAGTTCTTAGTGCAGGGTTGGTAATGACTTAATTTGATCTAATAACTTAATTTTCATATGCGCTAAAAAACTAGGTAGTTCGGGTTACAGTGGATGGGGCTTTAAATTTAAATAAACCAATAATGTTAACTGCTTGCAGGCTTTCATTAGAAGAAGGCGTATTGTAGTTATTAGGAAATGTTGTTTTGGCTGGTATAATTACCATACCGCATATAAAGTATGAATCCTAAATGTTGTTTTTTAGCCTTATAAATAATAGATCATGCAATATCTTTATGATAGCCGGAGTAGCCTTAATACTAGGTGTAATTTAAAAATGTAGTAAGGATGTAAAATTTACAAGTATATAACGTATTATTCCCAAAGGTGGTTGTGGTATATAACAGAAATAAATTATGTATCATACAACAGAAAAAACATATTTTACAATTTTTAAAATTTTTAGATAGCCGGTGAAGCTTTAATACTAGGTGCCTAAAAAATGGGGACATTAAAACCCAAGTAGGGAAGTATCTCCCAGTCTATAGGAAATCGCATTCTTTAACCGTAAAATAACGTAACGCATATTGTAAATTAACTTTAAAATGTTGCTTTTGATATATGGGATAAAGAGTTTATCTGCAAGGGTATATCCCATTAAAAACAATGTTTCGTACTTTTATATACGTCGCGGGCAAATGGTTATTGCAGGCAAATGATTTTTGTCTAGGCCAGTGCCTTCTGCCTTGGCAAATAGTGTATTTTTATTTTTAAAATTATAATTAATAATAATGGTAATTGCCTAGGATAATGCTATTTGACTGGTCAATTAGCATTTACAAACGGTAATTGAAATGACTGTCACATTGGGGGAGAGAGGGGTCATTTTGAGTTCTCGTTAATTAAATATATTTTATTTATTCCTTAATAAAGTAAACTAAGGAAAAAATTAACAAACCATTACTAACCATGACCGCCCCAATGTGGATTTTTCATTTCTATCTATATTGCTTCGAACCCATCAAATTAAACGTGCTTTTGCTTTTTACTCTACAGGCATTTGCAGGATCACGGCAAATGCCATTTTCCTGGGCAAATGACTTTTAAATAATTGTTTTTAATGAGATCATTTGCCCAGGCAAAAAGCATTTGCCTAGATCGAAGCCATTTGCCTAAAATCACCATTTGACGTGACACATATATGGAAGTAAGTGTACATAGTATTTTTATTTAATACATCTTTGCTATAATTTTTGACCTTGTCCCTTCATAATAAAGGATAAATTTAGGGTTAGGGATTGTTCACAAAATCTGTATTTAGTAGTCTGTACACAAATTATTAAAGTATTCTCTTTTTTGGTACATACAGTTAACTTATTAAATACCAATTAAAACGAGCCACCCCGTATAATTTTATTATTTGTACACTCATAAAAATGTTCTGAAACATAATCACTTAAAATTTTAGAAGGCCTTACTTTTTAAAAACTTACTTGTGCAGGTTTACCCCTCCTGACTAGTTCACACGTCAAAAAGTTTAAAGCTTCCGGCAAACAGCTAGCGGGACATGATGTTAGCGGAACAACAGCGCGTCAGTGTCATGTGAAAATACGTTCGTGAGACGCCAGGCGGGACAGCGACATAGGGTACTTATTTGACTGCTATGCAAGGATTTAATGTGTTCCAATCACTGATCTCGATGGATTGCTAATGTTATAACCTGCGCGAAACAAAGTTACATTTCATGGGCGAAAAACCGGTTTGTACGCAAGCCAGTTGAGGGTAAACGCACCCGTACCCAAACAAACTATTCGCATTATAATAAATAATTTGTTGACGGCCAGGACGCCGTCAGTTCGAAGTACGGTAGCTAATGAGCGTTATGGTCAGACCGCGGACGAAGGGTACGGAGTGCCGGTGTTTGTATTTTGCCACGGCTTTTAAGTGCGCATGTTCGTCCACCCACTGCGCGCGGTCGTAAAAATCCGAAAATGCTTCTTGCCACTAGGGATCTAAATGTAGGTTATCTATGG
The DNA here is from genome assembly GCA_014170235.1 of Listronotus bonariensis. Taxonomy (NCBI): domain Eukaryota; kingdom Metazoa; phylum Arthropoda; class Insecta; order Coleoptera; family Curculionidae; genus Listronotus; species Listronotus bonariensis. The sequence goes on from JACEGR010000534.1 coordinate 8,646, forward strand.
TTCCAATGCGTTAATGCCGCGCTGCTGTCTCGTTGCGCTCACTGTTTGCCGAAAGCCTAAAATCGGTTTGGTGGTTTCCAAAAGAACACCCTATATATTGGGTGTTCCTTAGTTATATACCTTTTTTATTTCTTAAAATATCAAAATAGAATTTGGTACGAGGATACATTCCATAAATGTGCACTGTTTTATGAATTTGGTTGTTTCATTACTTTTAGTTAGGTCAAAACCAACGTGAACTTTCTTCTTTTAAATGAGAGACCACCCGTACATTTTTACCTTATTTAAATGGAAAATGTCGTTTCGGTATCCCAATTCGCAAATCGGCAACCTCCATAATCACAAAATTTTACAAATGAGACAAACATATTTTTAATAAGTAATGTAAATAAAAAAAAATAACCATAGAAATACTCTCTAGTTTATATGTACATTGCATTTGCCATTTATTGCCATCTGACCTCTACATATTACCATATTTATAATTTTTAATTTAAAATCCAGTTAAAGCTATTAAACTGTGAATTTAGGGAGAAATTTTGGTGTCATAAAAAAATAGATGAAAATATCTATTTTTTCGCCATTACATGCTTAAAAATTACCATTTTATCGCATTCATGGCAGTTAAGATTGTACATTTAAATTATTTAAAGGGTTAAAGGTCAAAAAGTAGCAAATGCACAGTTATTTTTGTTTCAACAAGTAAAAATACACTATGAATTTTATTTATGATAATGAAACACAATACAAAAATGCACATTTATGTATTATACTCGTATCTACGTATCAAACTATTTTGATATTTTAAAAATATAAAGTTATAGGCTTTGGTAACACCAGATTTAAGGTAAATTTTCCTAAGAACTACTAAACCAATAAAACAAAATCTTTAAAGGTTTTAAAGAGAAAAAGATTAAAATTACGTGCATTAGGATTTTTATATGGGTAAACAACTAACGAAGATAAAAGAAGTGGCTCGTTTTAACTAATATGCGCTGGATTACAAAAACAATATAAAATATCTTTCTTTAAAAATACTTTTTTAATAGGCAGCCTTTTAAATTCCACAGCTTGTATTTAGAAAGTTAAAACCTTTAACTTTAGTATTAAAATTTTACATACTTACATAAAGATTAAATTTCGTAGCTAACCACTTTACGGGAATCGTCTCCTAAGTAGCGAAACCTTAGACAATGACTTACCTGAAAATAAAAAAATCAGTTGATCACTTCCTAGTTTTTAATTAAACACCATATATATTATTTATGTTTTTAGATTCTGCGTAAAATTCTAAACATATTTTATCTATAATGTCCTATACCGGACCAACTGTTTTTGACGTATTTTAAATTTTATATCAAACATGGCTTGCAAGCCATTACATAACAATTTATTTTTGTAAGCAAAATCCTTTAAAAGGAATTTGGGATAAATTCTTCGTAGAGAAAGACCTTTTCTAGTAAACCGTATTGATATTTTAACAATAACCTTTGCTTGCTAAATATAGCGTGTTCAAAAATAATCGTTTAAAATTATATCGACAAAAACCTTAAAAGTCGATATTTTTAAATGAAAACCCCAACCTTTTATTACTTTGTCCTATTAGGTAATAAAAAATAAGGGTAAGTCTGTATCAGAATGTTCATCTTAAAAATGTATAGGTTTTAAAATAGTAACAATTTATTATGTATCTATTTTAACAAAGCTGTAAAATACGGCTTTTAGTTTGGCTTCTAACGGACGGCAAGATGCAGCGTCATGGCCAACTACACCGTACTTACCCGTATTCTGTTATTATTTTAAAAACGATAACTTTTTAAAATAGACGCTTCTATACAAACTTACGCTCATGTTAAGCCTTAATATAATAAAAAATGTTTAATTTGATAGAAAAATCTTTAAGGGTTTTTGTTACAGTAATATTTCACCCATGTTTTAACCACACTGGATTTATTAATTCTTAAAATATTAATACAGTCTAATAAAGGTCTTTCTCCACAAGAAATCTATTACAACGCTATTACCAATTTATTTTAAAGGCTTTTGCATAGGAAAAATTGATCGTTATGGCGTTAAGGGCTTGCAAACATCATTTTTAACATAAAATTAAATTTAAGTCAAAAACGATGGGACTTAGGTCCATAATATATTATTCATAAAATTTGTTTCAAATTCTACGAAACACCTTCAAAAGATAATTTATACTGGTATTAAATTTAGGATAAGGAAGTGACATTAACTTTCGATATAACCAGCGCTAGAACTGCCAAAATATTTTAGTCCTATATCATCCACTGACTTTCTGAATGCTGTCCAATTTAAAAAATTTCCAATGCCTGACTTTTCGAAAAATTATTCGCAGTAGTCGTCGATGGGACACCCTGTATAATTATATTAAAGCGTTATTATTTCTGTTTCTTCAAAGGTACAAAATCGAAGTAAGTATTGCAGATTTAAAATCATTACCAAAACGAAAAATTTAAATAAAAGGCGTCACATTAGTTAGCTGTCATCATGTACAGGGTGGCGCCTTTTTGTTGACCTTCAATGGTATAGCGAAAACTAAAACAGTTAGAACAAACCTGATTGCGCAATCTAACAAATTCAATGGTGAAAGTAAAGCGTAGCTAACTTGATTCGTTTTGGAGATACATAGTGTTTTTCAAATTTTGTCAATTGTCCAGGCAGGCACTTGTAACTCGCTTAATCTTGGATAAATGGTGAAAAATGTAAATAAAAAGTTTTAGGAATTTTTACGTGGAATACAGTGCAGTCACTATATTTTTTCAATCACTTTTATTTTAAAAGTTATAACACAAAGTTAGGTTTTATTAAATGGCACACCCAATATATTTTATCACCAATAAAAAGCCCCTTAGCAGTAAAAAAACATATTTAATATTATTTCTAATCTGTCACAGTCTCGGCAGTATAGCCATCTGTAGGCAGTTCGATAATAAAATGACATTTTTAGAATAAAACACCCTGTATATTTTTTTAACATAAAAATATATTTTTAAAGATAGCAAAGAATTTACCACATTTAAAATAATTTTCTTTAACAGTTTCTGGAATTATGAGCTTCCAAATTTTAGTGCGTATTCTACAATATTTCAGATTTATATGGTAATATTTCCAAAACTATAAGACATAAAAATATCAAATGTGGTATATTGTTAAACCTCTTTAAAATATATTTGTAATGGTAATATAATACAGCCGTGTCTACTTAAGGTCGCACCGTATGAGAAACTTTTTATTATTGATTTTAGGAGAAAAGTTATCCTTTATGAAAAGTTTTGCATGGTCTAAAACCCAAACATGCATAATTATCAGATAATAATTGTTTGCAGTGGTATACGGGATATGTCAATAAATGTGAATTTTGCTCAGGGGAAAGTACCTTTATTTTTAACAATATCAACTTTTTTATAAGAAAAAGTTATTTAAAAAAACTTTCTGCATGGTCTAAAACCTAAAATTTTATCATCAGATATTAGTTTTCTGCAGTGATATACGAGGTCTGCAGTGATATACGAGGTATGTCAAAAAATTGATTTTGCTTAAGGGAAAAGTACCTTTATTTTTAACAATATCGAATTTTTTATAAAATAAGATGTTTAGAATAAAAATAACTTACAAATATGAAAAATTATTTTTTTAAATTTTTAACATTATTAACAATTTTTAACATACCTCGTATATTACTGCAAAAACTAATATCTGATGATTGAATTTTAGGTTTTAGGCTATGCATGCAGAACTTTGTATAAAGAATAACTTTGTTTCGTAAAATATAGAATAAAAAAATCCCTATGGTGAGAACTGTACTTGATTTTTTAGTAAATAGTCAAGTTTGCACATTTGTAAGTAATTTTTAATTCTAAACAACTTTTTCGTATAAAAAAATCGATATTGTTAAAAATAAAGGTACTTTTCCTTTGAGCAAAATTCACATTTTTCGACATATATACCACTGCAAAAATCAATATCTAATAATTGAATTTTGTGTTTTAGACCATGCAGAACTTTTATAAAGAATAATCTTTTTTCGTAAAATCAATAATAAAAAGTTTTCCATATGGTGCGAACTTAAGTAGACACGCTGTATAAAGAGTGTTTCGTTAAAAGAATCTGATGATGATGAAAAACTAGATGTATTAAACGTCGTATTTCTTATAGCTTTCAAAACGATCATCTTTTAACTGATAATAAAATATACAGAGTGTTTCATAAAAAAAACAATTTTGTGTTATTTATTTAAAATAAAAGTAAATAAAAAAAAATAAATGTACGGCACTGTATTGCATGTAAAATCCATAAAACTTTTTTATTTACATACTCTTTCTATCTCTAAAGCCAGCTACAGACGACATGCCAAGGCTTGGCAAATATCCGTTCGCAACGTTCCACATTTCAACGTTGGCTTTGCTTTGCCATATGTTTCGCATACACACGATGCGGGAATATTTAAGCGACCGTCATTTGCAAAGCCTTGGCATGTCATCTGTAGCCGGCTTAATATCAAGCGAGTTACAAGTGCTTGGCCAAAATGACAAAATTTAAACAACACTCTATCTTCAAAACAATTTAAGTTAGCCATGATTTACTTTCAACACTAAATTTGTTTTAAAAATCAAAATCGAGATTGCGCAATCAGATTTGTTTTATCTGTTTTACTAAACTTAAGTTTTTGGGCTATTCGGCCGTCGTTGTAGATTTTGTATCCTTGACGTTTTGCCAGCGCGAGTGGTTGGCATCCTCAGAATGGTCCTAGTAGACTACTTGCGTATTACTGTAGTAGTACAGTACAGTACAGTAGCAGAGTAGTACGCAAGTAGTATACTAGGACCTTCTGAGGATGCCAACCACTCGCTCCGGCGAAACGTCAAGGATACAAAATCTACAACGACGGCCGAATAGCCCAAAAACTTAAGTTTAGCAGAAGATAACCGCTAAAGCCTTACACAGTATATTATCTGTTTAGTTTTCACTATACCCTGCAAGGTCAACGAAAAGGCGCCACCCTGTACACAATTGGGTAAACACTTAAATTATTAAGCTATAATATTTTAAAATACATTATTTGGAGTTCTGATATGTTATTTAAATTAAAGATGCAAACAAGCTTTTAGTAAAATTGATGAGGATCATTTGCAACCTATCAAAACAAACCATTTTCATTGCAATGGTAATTGTAGCGACGTTCGTACATTTTCGCAAACAAATTACGGTCTTTATATTAGGATTTCTAAAATATAACCCATCTCAACAATGGCAGATCTGATAACCTAGCGCAAATATCTAATCGAGATCAACGCAATAATTTGTCATTACATTCCTTAAGTAACACGTTAGAAAAGGACATTAATCATTCTGGACGTGAATGTAGTTCATTTCGATAATAATCGGAAAATATGTTTTGCCAGTAAAGTGGATTTTGTTGTATTATAAAAATAAATTTTGGGTATTTAAAAAACTGAATATTTTAATGTGGATTATATCTGTTCGATTACTGTAGTAAATTAGAAAATAAAGATAAATTAGTTTTTAAACGGTTTTACTTAACTTAACCTGTTTATTTATTTGTTATTTATTATTATTTAGGTTGAATTTAGTAATTGGAATTTGATCTCTTTTCGCATGACCGATCGATCTAAAATTTAGTACACACTCTTTATATTGATGACAATGCAATATAATACATACTTTTGATTGTAAATTTAAGATGGCCGCAGAAACAAAATGGCGGACTACATAATATTTCACTACAACCTCAATATGGGTATCAAATTAAAGAGCTTGATTGGTAGAATGGAGCCAACTATGAAAAAATTAAAATACAAAATGGCCTCCGCCATAAAATAGCGAGTTACATATTTTTTCACAACTGCGTCAATATGGGTTGATAAAAGGGCTAGATTCATAGAATAGAGCCCACTATGAGAAAAAATACAATCTTAGATGGCCAGAACTACCTTAATATGAAATCGTTGGCTAGTTCTGTTTAGTTATATAAAGGCATTAAATAAACTTAGTAGAATAATACGTACCAACTAACAATAAAACTAAAAGCTTAAAAACAAATTATATAAAAAATAAGTTAAATGGTTTCATTATACCAAAAGTAAAACAATAATTTGGTAAGTCCTAGTTACCAGCATGCAGCCATTTTGTCATCAATCTGGGGTATTGATAAGACAAGTAATAAAATCGTTGGGCCTTTCTATCGTTATATTTACTCTGAATACGCTACACCCAAAGGTTTAATTATTTGTCTGACAAATACCCCAGATTGATGACAAGATTGGTGCAATCTAGTAGCTTTACGTCAATCAAATTATTTTCAAGCTTTTAGTACAATAAAACGGTTAAATATAATTTTTTTATATAATTTATTTTCTTGGTCGTTAAAATAAAATACTGTTTTTAAAATTTTTAAGTTAAAGATTTAAAAAAATCATTAAAGTACACGACGTAACGTGTTACAAAAAAGTAACTTTGTTTAACATTTTAACGTTTTTTCTTACTTTAAATTAGTGTTTTGTTTCAATGCCTACTACAATTTGTTTAGATATGAATTTATACAATGTAACAGTAAACGAGAGATCAACTGAAGTAAAACTCAAGAAACTTTCATTTCGCAATTATTGCTTTTAATTTTTTGCTTTTTAATTAACCATTTTATTTCTTAAGTAACACGTTAGAAAATAATATTTATCATTCTGGATGTAAATGTAGTTCACTTCAATAATAATCGGAAAATACGTTTTACCAGTAAAGTGTATGTTGTTCTCTCTCTCGTAGGTACCTCGCTTAAGACACCCACGGTACGTTAGTATTTAGGCTTTTAGCCTTTGTGGTTTGTCCAAAGATTAAAAAAATATATATAAAAAGAAATTTTTGGTATTTAAAAAACTGAATATCTGAATTTCGATTATATCAGGTTGATTAGTGTAGTAAATTAGAAAATAAAGATAAATTAGTTTTTTCTCTGTCCTTAAAAAAATGCTGTTTTTAAACGGTTTTACCTCACTTGACCAGCTAATTTGTAATTTTTGAATCAAATTAAGTAATTGAAATTTGACACCCTTCTTGTTTAACGATTAGTCTAAAATTTAGTACACGCTCTTAATCTTGATGACAATACTATAAAATAGATTCTTTATAATTGTAGACCCCAGATGGCCGCCGATACAAAATGGCGCGTTATATATTACTTCGCTCCCACCCCAACATGGGTTTCAAATGAAAGGTCTTTATTGGTAGAATAGAGCTCACTATGAAAAATTAAAATCCACAAAATGGTGGATTACATATTTTTCCACACCTACCTCAATATGGGTATCAAATGAAAGGGTTTAATTCGTAGAATAAAGCTTAAAAAAAATCTAAGATGGTCGCCTCCCAAAATGGCTCATTACATATTTTTTCCACAAATATCTTAATATGCGTATCGAATGAAAGGCCTTGGTTGGTAGAATAGAGCACACTATAACGACAATTAAAAGCCAAGATGGCCGGCGCCGCCAAAAATTGCGGAACACATATTTTTACGGGTTCCAACAAGTTCAGGATTTAATTTAAAGTTTAAAAGAAAGCGTCAAACTGTAAAAAAAATCTTTTTAACACTTTATGTAGTGTACTTAAATAAAATATGGTATCTTTAAGTTAACAATTTAATAAATTATGTAAAAATAAATACGTTTATTGGTTTTATCAGTGCCGGATTAGGGTTGAAGTCGTGAAGCAACCGCTTCAGCGCTGTGAAAAAGGGGCGCGAAAATAGGTTTTAAAAGAAAGTAGAAGTACTGGTTCTTATAGAAGGGTGCAACTTAAGCAAAATGAGGACCTTTTTTTTGCTCTTTACTTTTATTTTGACTTTTTTGTGAGTGAAGAGGAGGCGTTAAAAGCGCAGACTAACGTAAAAAGTGCAAAATAAATAGAAAAAGGTCGTCTTTTTAAAGGCGAGGACCTTTATTTTTGCTTTTCAACTTTTTTCGGCCAACAACCAGAAAAAACTTTGTCCGGCACTGGGTTTTATTGTACTAAAAGCTAAAAAATACATAATATAATTAACTATTTTTTTTTTTGTATTTTAAGTGCTTAACGTTATATAATTCCAAAATTTGTAATCAAAAAATAGATAAGAAGTATTAATGTATCAACGTCACAACCTTGTTTATTGGTAAGTTCGTTGTGAATAACATAAAAAAGCAATTTTTAAAAGTAGTAATGTTTTTCGTTTAAAACACCAAGACAGTAAGGACTTTTTTATTATGCCTTGTGTATGTAACCACTTCTCTAAAATTAGTGCTCGTATTTACTAAATGTTTAAGTAGAGAGTCATGGCGGATAATTTACAGTGAGTTTTATCAGTTTCTTTCCCTATTTTATTATTTTAAACAACCTTATTTAAAAAAAATAATATGAAATAAATGCATATAAACACTTTATTATGAGTGAAATTGATAAATGAAATTTCAACAAGATCAAAGGCATATTTCAACTTGAATGGGATCTTCAGCTAGAAAACAACAAGTTACATGAGGTTAAAACACAATCTTTACAAATACCTCCGTGAAAAACCATTCCAGATACTCTCTCGCCCTCATGACCAGACTTTGAATTGGTCACACAAGACTAACGCACGGATACCTTATTACCAAATCGAATCCCCCTATTTGTGATACGTGTGAGACCACCCTTTTTATCAATCATATATTTGACCTATGTCCCAAATACTCTCAGACCCTCCCAATCTTTGTGATATATTTTTGTTTTGTTTTTAAATTTATCAATTAGTCTTTCTCCCACTTTGAGATATATTTTTAACTTGCTGTGCTTAGTGGTACTTTTTTTTTAATCCGCATTTTTTTCTTAGACACTAAAAAATCCACACAGAGTTGATGTGTCTTTAATCAATACATCTCTGTCTCTTTCTCTCTCTTTTAAGGATCTTTTAAATTGTTATGGCACCCTGTATATTAGGGTGCTTCATTAAGAAACAACTTTTTGTCCTTTCCTGTATATTATTTCAAGTATAACAATTAAGAATATTTTTTAAAAGAGGATTCAGATTTTTTTAAGTACCGTTCATTAATAATATTCACTTTATATTTTGTAATTAAAACTTGTCAGAAGTACTTGTATTTAATAAATTTACTTTAAAACAGAGTATTTAATGCATCAGTTTCATGCCATAAAGTTTTAGTTTTTGAAATTGATACCTTTAAAAAAAAAGGTGAACATTAAAGAAATGCAGTGTGAAAAATCAGGGTGTTTTTTTTAACTGTCCCTAAAGGAAGTAAAATACAGATATAATATAATGGTTAAATTCCCCAAACCAAATTAAATACTCCTGGCGTATCCCCAACTCATCAATGACATCTAATAATACCGCAAATATCTAATCAAAACTAATGTAGTAATTTGTCATAAAATTTCTTAAGTAACACCCAACAAAATACCATTAATCATTTAGGACGTAAATGTACTTCAATTTAATAATAAATGCAGATATATTTTTCCTGGAAAAGTAAGCTTACTTGCAATAGTGATGGAAAAAATCCTACGACCATATGTAAAAATAGCAAATAGCACACTGCTTTCATGCATAGAAAGTGCCTTGCATCACACTTGTGTTCCAAAGTGTAATATAAAGTGATCATCGCTTTGATATTGTTATTTAAAATAAATTTGGAGTTATCAGGCTGTAAATTGAAATTCCATTGAAAAAATTTCTAATTAAAAAATTCTCAAATAATAAAAGTTTTACAAAGCTACTATGTAGGTAACTTACAATATATAGTATATTACATTACAAGTGTGGAAAATGACTAATTTCACACGAGTGGGAATATTGTAGCACGAGGCGTTAGCCGAGTGCGACAAACCCACAAGTGTAAGAAAGTCATTTTCACACGAGTACTGTACACTATTTTTCCTACGACCACAAATTATTCACCAAAAAAAAAATAAATTAAAGTTTGTCTGTTCAGAAAAAATAAAAAACAATTGAGAACTTTGCAACACTAGGGTGATATTTACTTTGCAACACTAGTGTGATATATACTTTTCCTCACTGCTATATTATACTGTTTTGACAATATTTTTACATCGAAAATCACCTACCTAGAAGCATTATATAACTTTTATCATTTTGGAATTTAAAAAGGCCCTCACTTAATAAAAATTGTATGGTTTTGTTAGGTAATAACGCTAATAGTTTAATACGGTTTTCTGCTATTATAAAGGTTTTTTAAAAATTATCGATTCTTACATATTTTAGACACTCTTCTAAATAAAACGTAAGTGGTGCATATCCAAAATATTCCGTTTTTAAAAAATATCAGTAAATAAACTTACGGGACCGGGGAGTGAAAAGGGGTGCTGGGTGGGGTAAAATTGGTAAAACGAGTTAATGAAACTGAACATCACATGTAAAATTAAGTAAAAATAACAGTTTTTCCTCATATTTTTAAGAAAAAATATAAAAAATATGAAAATTGTAAATGCATAACCTAAAGTCCTTAAAGTAAGGAAAAAACGACTACCAAACGTCAGTTACCATGCAAAATATGGAAAGCATTTGGCAACGTCGGAAGGGTCTGATTCTATTTATGAATGGATAAAAGAAAGTGGATTCATAAAGTGTGTATTAGCCTTAGGTTTAATTAGGGATTAAAAAAAGATTTAACTAGTTGTTTGAGTACACGAAGAAAGAGAGGAAGGAATTTGATCTATAGGCTTTTTTCTCTGGCGCTTTAGGTCGAACGGTCAAGCGGCAAGGCTGCCTCTATAAAGTACGTGCTCAAAGGTAGAAGGGAGATTTTAAATTTGATCTACTTACCTGACAACACTGTGCCAGTCAGTGAAAGTTGTTTTTGTGGTTATGTCTATTTTTGTTTATGTTTTTATTTTTTCGTAAATTTTAATAAATATAAAATAAGATGATTTTCGCTAATTTGGGTTCTACCGTTTAAGGTAAATAAAAAGTTTTTTTACTGTCACTACAATAAATATGTCACTTGCAAAACCAATAGCAGTTTTTAGAATGACATCATAATATGTATCACACCAGTGTTGTAAAGTACTTTGCAACACTAGTGCTGTAAAGTACTTTGCAACACTAGTGTGATATAACGCATTTTCTATGCATGAAATCAGTGTGCTATTTGCTATTTTCACAAGTGGTCGTAGGAAAAAAATATTGTTAAACTCTATTATATACCGCAGTGAGAAATTAGGAAAAGCTTTATGACGAATTGTTTGCTGGTCGCTGCTGTCTGTTTGGTTTTACCCACTTATTATTATTTTTTAAAATTTGGCACGTGAGTTTGTCAGTTTGGTCTCTTCAAAAAGTTATTTTACATTTTTTCTTCATAATGTACAGGGGAGATAATAATTGCTTTGCCTTAAAATTTGCATGGTATTTTCTATGTTCCGCTCGACGACGCATTACCCGGTATATCACCGTAGTGTTGCATGCAAAGTTTTCTTCTGTGTCCTAATTTTTTCTGTAAAGACAAACAATTTCTCTTGGTAAATAATTTGTGGTCATAGAAAAAATAATAGTACATTACTTGGATGAAAATAACTTTCTTACACTCGTGGAAAATCTTGCTTTAATGACCTATCACAATATATTTTTATTTTAAAGATGGCGGCCCTAATTATTTTATTTCTAAATTTAATTATCGTGGATAAATAATCTATGGCCGCCATCTTAAAAATAAAGAAAATGTTGTAATATGTCATTCAAAAGTAATTTTGGTGTAGAATAAAAAAGAAAAAAAATAAGAGGTTTTTCCATTTGAAATGTTTGGAATATTTCTAAGTTTTTCTCATCACTTGAAAACTGAAATTGCAAAATGTACTTGATTTATTTAAGAAAAGAAAAGATATCTCTACCTGTGAAAGTATAGTATATTACATACACTGTACACTATTTTTCCTACGACCACAAATTATTTACCAAAAAATAAATAAATTAAAGTTTGTCTGTTCAGAAAAATAAAAAACAATTGAGAACTTTGCAACACTAGGGTGATATTTACTTTGCAACACTAGTGTGATATATACTTTTCCTCACTGCTATATTATACTGTTTTGACAATATTTTTACATCGAAAATCACCTACCTAGAAGCATTATATAACTTTTATCATTTTGGAATTTAAAAAGGCCCTCACTTAATAAAAATTGTATGGTTTTGTTAGGTAATAACGCTAATAGTTTAATACGGTTTTCTGCTATTATAAGTGTTTTTAAAAATTATCGATTCTTACATATTTTAGACACTCTTCTAAATAAAACGTAAGTGGTGCATATCCAAAATATTCCGTTTTTTAAAAAATATCAGTAAATAAACTTACGGGACCGGGGAGTGAAAAGGGGTGCTGGGTGGGGTAAAATTGGTAAAACGAGTTAATGAAACTGAACATCACATATAAAATTAAGTAAAAATAACAGTTTATCCTCATATTTTTAAGAAAAATATAAAAAATATGAAAATTGTAAATGCATAACCTAAAGTCCTAAAAGTAAGGAAAAACGACTACCAAACGTCAGTTACCATGCAAAATATGGAAAGCATTTGGCAACGTCGGAAGGGTCTGATTCTATTTATGAATGGATAAAAGAAAGTGGATTCATAAAGTGTGTATTAGCCTTAGGTTTAATTAGGGATTAAAAAAGATTTAACTAGTTGTTTGAGTACACGAAGAAAGAGAGGAAGGAATTTGATCTATAGGCTTTTTTTCTCTGGCGCTTTAGGTCGAACGGTCAAGCGGCAAGGCTGCCTCTATAAAGTACGTGCTCAAAGGTAGAAGGGAGATTTTAAATTTGATCTACTTACCTGACAACACTGTGCCAGTCAGTGAAAGTTGTTTTTGTGGTTATGTCTATTTTTGTTTATGTTTTTATTTTTTCGTAAATTTTAATAAATATAAAATAAGATGATTTTCGCTAATTTGGGTTCTACCGTTTAAGGTAAATAAAAAGTTTTTTTACTGTCACTACAATAAATATGTCACTTGCAAAACCAATAGCAGTTTTTAGAATGACATCATAATATGTATCACACCAGTGTTGTAAAGTACTTTGCAACACTAGTGCTGTAAAGTACTTTGCAACACTAGTGTGATATAACGCATTTTCTATGCATGAAATCAGTGTGCTATTTGCTATTTTCACAAGTGGTCATAGGAAAAAATAGGTAATTCTTTTATTTTCACAGCCTACTTAGTAAAAACAAATATTCAAAGCAGAAATATTGGCGGCACTTGATTTTCTTAAATTTTCCTTAAAAGTATTCTCTGGGCGCCATTTTGTAATGAAACCACCCTGTATGATATATATTAATAATAATAATATTAAACTTCTTTTCTTGAGTGACATGGTTACAATCAGTACAAAGGGTTGAAAGGGTATGCAAAATCATTATTTAAAAAATATCCTTATCACAGCCAACCATATTAGGGCGATATTTAGCCAATAAAAAACTAAATATTTCGCCATATAACCCTAACAGGTTGGAATTTATGCAAAGATAATAACAGCCGGAGAAATGTAATATTCAAATTTAAATATAAATATAAATGTTCCCATCAAAAAAGCCTTTATCAATAAAAAGATAATTTTCTAGAAAACACAAATATAAAAATTAATTTAAATTACACACTTGGATGTAAGTGATAATGTCAAGAAATGTCAATTTATGCTATAATAATACTGTAAAATATTTATTAGTCTTTAAGCTGAATGAAGAGTGGTAAATAAATAAACACTCTAAAACATTACAAACGACACGATCTAAATTACAGTAACAAATGTTAATTTTTAATACTTCCGTAAAATTATTAGCAGCGAAGTACTGACATTATTCAACACGCGCTTAAAACTCTAAGCCCTGCCAGTTTTTACAATGGAAAACTTTATTTATCAGTATAATCCTAAAGAAATAATGAAACCCACAAGTCTTCATCCAGAGCATTATAAGGCCAAAACCCGCGTTTTAATTAATTAAACCTCACTAATACCATAGTCGCTTTTTCCCATTTGGATGCTACTTTGTTGAACTGTACACACAAGCCGAACTAAAACGATTTATGGGAGTTTAAAATAATCAAATGAGTTAATCCCGCCCAGCTACAACATAAATTTCATTCCTGCTTAATCCACTTTTAAAAGTATTTTTCATTATCTTTTATGAAGTTTGAATTGCCAAAGCCACATTCATGAAATATGTAAACTTTAAACAAAAGTTTATGGTCCTTTTGAACTCTAAAATATAAATAATGTTTGTATTTGATAATGCATCTTTTAGGATTTTTTTTATTTTTGCCCATTTGACTTATATGTTTACCGGTTTAATACATATTTTAAAAAATTTTATGTGCACAACGCTGTAATAGGGATTTTATTTTTTTATCTAAAAAGAAAGACATAAAATATGTAGATACCAGATGGTTTTGATGTAGAATGGAACATTTTGGTAGTTTTCTTTTGGAATTAAGAAAAAAATACACTTGCTCCCCAAAGATGATCTAAATTTTAAAGGGGAATTCTCCATCTATATCTTTTCCATAACTTTAATTACACTTTTTAATTAAAGCGCATAGTTCGGTTTTAAAACCTAAGTTTTCTTGGGGGAAAGCAAGCCAAAACTCGCATAGGGGCAATAGCTTATGGTATGTATTTGGTGTGGGTCCCATATCTATTTATTACCATAAAAAGAAATAAAGTCGGCGGTACAACATTGCAAGCGCATTTTACTTAAGAATAATTTAAACAAATATTAAAAGTGGTGCTAAAGTTATGAAAAGTATTGCATTGTTTTTGTTAATCATATTTATATTAGTCGTCGGTTTAAAGGTAAAAGTCACCAAGCGCAGTTTGTTAAAACAAATTTCAAACATTTTAAAGTTATTTATAGTAAAAAAAAATTATATAAATAGTTTATTAGTGCATTTATGAAATCCATAAATCTTCATTAAAATATTATACATAGAAAAAACGGACTTTTTTATCACAAATTTTGTATAAAATCGTTGTTTGCCTCTTAACCATAAAATGTCACTAACAATTAGTCAGTTTTACCTTTAAACCGACAATATATTATAATTTAACACAGAAATTCTTCGCTACGCAAGCTATACCCAGCTTTAAGCCTAAAGTAAATTTGCTAAGCCTTTAGAAAAATATTTTAATTAAAATGTAAGTTGCATTTAGCAATACTAACATATTAGGTTGTAGTTTACTGTTTTGCGCAAATTACTAAAAATTATGCAGTTAAAAAAAACTGTAGAGGACAATATTGCAGCTTTTAAAAAGACAAACAAAATTCTTTTAGTCAACTAACAGGAAAATGCAGCAATTTTTGATAAAAACTCAACAAGAACTTTTTTTTAATTTTAAAAGTTTCTTGCATAACAATTTAGTAAGTTATAATAAAAATGAAGTAATTGACTAAGGGTACATCGTAAAAATTGAATCCGATTAAACGGATCGCATTTAACCTAATACTGTGCCCTTCGTCCTAGAATTTATCGGATGCAGATAATTCAGTTCTAAATTCTTTTAAATTTAACAAAGATAAATATATACAATGACAAAGAGAGCAAACAAAAAAGACTTTTTTAAATTTGATTAAATTTCAAAAAATAAACACTAAATAATAAGGCAAACCACTAAAGAACACTATCACAATATTTTAGAAAGTAAATAAACTTATTTCATTTTCCACTATTTAGTTTCTACACTCATCAGCCGTTTAACTAAACTGTCATTTTTCAAACCTTTTCCAAAACCTTGATTATCGTACAAATATAACCCCCGATTGGACTGATCTTAATTCATATCGCTTGAAAAACAGGATTGACTGATGGAGTTCAATCCAATTCCTTACTCAATCATAAACGTGTATATAATTTTTTGTCAGATTAGGCTTTATCCGATTGGTTGAATCGGATTCAGAATAACGATGTACCCTTAGTCAGAACCAAATTTTTTCTTTAAAAAAATCAATGGAAAAACCCTCTTACTAAACACTAATTAAAATTGACTTTCACACTTGTGCAATTCTTTTTATGGATGTATTTTTACTACGTCCAAAAAGTTTAAAATGCCCAATTTTGAAAAAATTACTATTCGAATTTTTCGCAAAAAAAAATTGTTTTTAACGTACTTTTTTATTTTTAATGATAATAAATATAACTTTTTTAAAGAATAGAATTCCTTAAAAGCCCTTGATTTTTAATAGGGGTGAGTTTGAAGGGCTCGTAAAAGGTGGTGCTCGCTCGTAAATAGAGGATTTAAACGGCTATATCTCGCCAAATATTTACTGTACAAAAAATCGGCACACAGATAAATCTAAGTCATTCAAAAAGCACCAATTTAGTATTTTATAACTTTTTTATTATCTTCAGTATGTTTAAAGTTACTTTAAACAAAAGGGCGAAAAATACAAATTTGTAAAATATTGTTTTTACTTTCAAATTGGTAAAAGTTCTTGGAGGTATTGACAATTTATGTTTAAAAGGAATTACGAAAGGGTAAATGTCAATTTTAATTGGGGGATTGTTTTTATTGATTTTTTTTTAAAGGTTAGAAACTAATAGAGCCGTTTCTAGGGTGTCTTGCGCCGTGGTGAAAAAATATTTTCCGCCTTTAGGACAAAATGCAAATAGAGGTATAAAATTTTTTGAAGAGGAGAACAAACGGTTCTTACTTTTATTTTCAATTCTCTATTCAAGATTTCCACATTGCTATTCTTCCTTTTTTCCTTCCCAATATTTTTTAAAGGGAAAAAAAGGGTCCTTACTTTCAAATAACACTTCATATCTATTTAACGCCCTTAATTTCGAAACTTGCCCCCTTATTTCACAATTTTCCGCCCCTGAAACGTTGCGCCCTGGTGCCTTACACCACTTTCACCACCCGCTAGGCACGGCCCGGTGTACTTATCTCATTTTTATACTAACTTACTAATTTTAAATATTAAAAAAACTTCTAATTATGTACTTCAAAATAGACTCTATGA
Organism: Listronotus bonariensis; assembly: GCA_014170235.1. Classification (NCBI taxonomy): domain Eukaryota; kingdom Metazoa; phylum Arthropoda; class Insecta; order Coleoptera; family Curculionidae; genus Listronotus; species Listronotus bonariensis. The sequence continues at coordinate 25,690 of JACEGR010000534.1, forward strand.
TTTTCCCTAAAAATGCAGCATTTTTTCGCTATTTCACTTCAAATTTGACACTCGACGAAAAAAGTAAACCATTAACATGCCGTATCTCTGTTCGTATTGGTCGGTGAAAAACTCTAACAATAGACTTTTGTTTGTCTTTTTAAAAGCAACAGTTTTACTTTCCATAGTTTTTTTTTATTTTTTTGTTACTTTTAATCGCCAATCATTTGAAAAATATGGGTTTTAAGAAAAAATATTTAGAATAGTTTTTGCTTTAAATCACAGTTTTGATCAATTCCTGTTGTTCAAAGAGCCAGTGGATGGCAGACCGTCAGTATTTTACCAAAGCTCGCATGCTGCTTAGTCACTCTCCTACTTTACAGAAGATGGGTCTTCACTAAGCCGAGCAAGGTTAGCTATGACGTCACTCAGGTAAGATAGGTACCCTACCAAAATTTTACCAATCTGACGTTTGGACACATTAAAGAGTATACTTAATGCGACCAAAAAAATATTGGCATACGATTTAGCTGGTTGTAATTTGGTGATAGACTATTTAAAAATTAAAAAAAAAACAAAAAGTCTGCCACAAAATTGCAGCCAGCTAAATTGTCTGCCAATATTTTCTTTTGACGCATTAATCATAATCCTTAATTTTATTGTGCGAACGTCAGCTTTGGTAAAATACTGCCGAACTTGGTTAAATTTAGGTACCTGAGTGACGTCATTACTAAGCTTGCTCGGCTTAGTGAAGCCCCATCTCATGTAAGGTAAGTATAGGGGAGTCATTGAGCAAAATTCAGACGGTCTGCCATCTGCTGGCTCTTACACTATGTGGTTAAATGTAATAAAAAAATGATCATTCCCGAGATGGGCTAGCACCACCCCCAGAGTTTTGACGCCTTTCGGTTCCATTTAGATTTTGATCCTTGGGCTACCCTACTTTCTGTTAAAATTTTAATATAATCCAAAAAATAAAAGGTTATCAAAACAGATTTTAAATACTTTTGCTAAATAGTACAGATTCTACACAAACAACTGACTAATTCAAAAACTTGGATTTCTTTTCCGAGCCAAAAAGTATTTTTCTCCTTCCAATTTATACACTTTGTTTGTGTCCCAAATTCGACCCTCTCTGGAATATTGTTCTCATGTCTGGGGAATGGCATCCCCTACAACCCTCAACATTCTTGATGCCATTCAAAGAAGGGCTGTTCGTCTTATTAATGATCCTTTACTTACTCAAAGACTTCCTTCTCTTGCCCATCGTCGAGCTGTGTATCGCTCTTCTATAGATACTTTTACGGCTTCTGCTCCGACGAATTATCCAGTATAGTCCCTCCTCTTGCAGATCCCAACAGAGAAAATTGTGGAGTGGTGCCGCGCGTATGCATCCCCATACGGTTCAATTGGACAGGCCCCGAACTTCCCATTTCGTTCGTTCTTTTATCCCTAGAGTTTCTAGACTGTGGAACCTACTGCCAGCAGAGGTCTTTCCTTCCTCCCAAATCTTCAAGTTTTTAAGTCCCGTGTTAACAAACTTCCTCTTACCCTGCTTAAGACACCCACGGTACGTTAGTATTTAGGCTTTCAGCCTTCGTGACTTCAAAGATAAAAAAAAATATTATTGCTTTTTTCAAAAATTGGTATTACATTAAAAATAAACCCGTAAGATAAAATTATAATATAGGGTACTATAAACACGTTAAAATATGGTTTCAAAACGCAAGTATTTTTAATTATGATTTTAAAAAAGTAATGGGTTTTCCATTTTCAACGCTCTATCTTTGAATGAAAATACAATCAAATTTTGAAAATTATATTTTAATGGCTGTATTTTTATTTTAAATCATATTTAATATCAGCCAAATAACCGCCGCGGTCTTGCTGAGTCATTCGAAATCTAGAGATCCAATTTTCGATGAAATTCTGATACAAATTTACCCAATTTGCCGAATCTCACCAATGGTGCGAGTTATGTTGGCCGTTTAAGGCGGCAATCGTTGTGGTTTGTCCGTATACTTGAGATTAGGTGTAGCCCACAAGAAGTAATCTAACAGAGTTAAATCGCAGGACCTAGGCGTGACATACCATAAATTAAACGCAGTGCACGGAACGTTTGGCGAACCGAACACTAATTTTGAAAATAAGGTTTAACGATTTTTACGCGTTGTTCAATCGTGTAGCGTTCCATAGTAAAATGTCACTACTGACTGAGTAGTCCGCCGAAATTTAACGGCTGAATTATTCTTGCCTTGGTCATGCGCTGTTGTCAAACGTCGAGCGTTAAAACCGGAAAACCGTATAGTATATTTTAGTATTTTTAAAGCTACTAGGTATAGTTAACCAACAATATAATTTAAAAAAAACAACAATATTTACACCGTTATAATTTTGAACTGCAGAGCGTATTTTAGTTCACAAATGTGACTTTAGTCATATTTCAAGCGAAATTGATAAATACATTTTAAGACGATTTTATTAAAAATCATTTTGTCACTCTATAGCAAAATGCCTTTGTTTGCAAAAGGTAACTCAAATTTAAATTCATTCACGTCAAAAATGATTAACGACTCTTTGTCACGTGTTACTTAGAAAATGAACTGGTAAAGAATTTGGGAAATTTTACTCTTATGCCGGCTTTACATGATAACATGTGTCAGTTAGCTTAAGCGAGTAACCAAAAACATATGTATTTCTATTTATCTACTTGCGCATGTAATAAATTCAGTGGTTTTACATGCTGCATGCACCTTAATGTAGTAACTTGGTAACTTGCTTAATCTACTTGATACGGGTAAAGCCCACATAAGATCGGAACTAGAAGCTACATTTACTCATCTCGTTTAAAAACTGTTTTATATACTATTAATTATGTACTTTAGAATGGAACTACAACGTTAAAGGGGTTTTATTGTTTTATGTTGTCAATGGAACCGCAAATATGAAATAAGCGAGGGTGCTACCATTTAGAGAGGTGCGCTTTTGATATCGGGGTGAAAACATCCCCTTTTCAGTTTTTTGAGGTTTAGCTCGAAAATTACGTCCTATTTTTCAGGTAGTAGTCAACAAAAAAGGTGTAGAAGATTAAATTTTTAATCAAATGACGCTTTTAAATTAAAAAGTTATTTTTGTCACAAATCTGCTTAAAAACGAAGCAAAAAAATATATATAAAAAAACTTTTACTCTTTCTTTTCAAAATGACTTGAGTGATGAGTAAAAGTCTTTAGAATTCATAGTATTCGAAAAACAATTTTTTACAATTTGCCACTCGCACTATTTTTTGGCAATTTTACCCACTTTTTTTGCAAACATTGTTCTATATTTCTTTTCTACGCAGTTTTGGTATATGGTTCTTTAAGTTTTTCTACTTTTAATGATTTTTCCCAACCTTCACAATATCTTTTTAATTTTTGCTATAACTTTTCTTTATGCATTTAGGTATACTGCTTGAGCAAGCAGTTTTGCTACATCGGCGAGTAATAGAATAACAAAACAAGCAGTATTAGTCACATGCCGGGTTTTAGTTAGATTCTTTCTTTTTCTCATATTGCCGATGTGTTATGTTATTTAGCTCAACCTGTATGTATATGGTACCTATTTTTTTACTTTTAAAATGATGTATTGTGAAAAATGCTGAAAATAATTCAAAGCAAAATATGGTTGGTCAACGTGTTTTACTGCAACAATTATTAATAGTTTTTACGTAAATTCTGTTAATTTCTCGTTTTACGTTTTTCCTTTATGCATTTTGGTATGTATGTTGCTAAATAAAAATAATAGCACAAGGAAAAAAGTTATAACAAATAAACAAAAAAAATACCTAAAAATTATCAAAAATTGTTGTTGTGTTACATTTTGACTAATCATATTTTGCTTCGAATTGACCTCACTTATTTAGTTTAGATGTTTAGAGATGGGATATAATTACCAAAAAGATTGAGAAATAGGTGTCCAGTTTTAATTTTAGGCTAAACTTAGTTGTTTTCATTTGAATTATTAAAGTTCTTTACTGCCAAAAGTCAATTTTTATGGCCCTTCCGGTAAAGCGATAATTGCACTTTAACGGTGTATATAAGGTTAATTAAATATGTGTAAAAAATCGCATTGGGCCTTTTTTACCGTCATTTTTTTTAACAAAACGATAAAAATAGCAGTTAACAGGACATTTTTAAATGCCATTTTTTTAAAACTACCAAAGATAGGTATAATATAAGATACATGTATTTTCTTAGAATATACAGTGTGACCCATTTCGAATGGAAACAACATGTAGAATTCTTATTTATTAACCGATTGGAATATACTTTTTTATTTATTTTAAAAAAGTTCTACTTGAAGACCTAATTTGACATCTTCAATTTCGTTTTCAATGCCTACTATGCCACTTTTTTGTTGTCAAAAATAGGGAATTTTTATAAGCGATTTTTTTTATTGAAAAATGACGACACCACTAGATTTAGAGTGGCTTTAAAAGCTCTGATTAAAATTTCATAATTAATTATTCATAAATAACAAAGTTATGACAACCTAAAATTTGAAAACTCGTCAAGCTAAGAGTTACAAAATAACACAATGTATCAACATTTAGCCACACAAATTGTGATTCTTTTTAATGATTTAAACAATAAACCACTTTTTACAAACAAATGCCAAACAATAACACCCTTATCATGGCTACTTAGATTTAAATTTAAAATAAATTTTAGGTTAATTAGTAATGTTCGTTAAGAGTGCGTGTAAGTTTTCGTTAGTTTTACCAATTTAAATATTGTTTTAAACAATTAGTTTATCTAGTATTGATTTCTTGTTTAAATTAATAAAAAAATAACAATTTGTGTGGCTAAATGTTGATACATTGTGTTATTTTGTAACTCTTAGCTTGACGAGTTTTCAAAATTTAGGTTGTCATAACTTTTTATTTATGAATAATTATTTATAAAATTTTAATCAGAGCTATTTAAAGCCATTCTAAATCCAGTGGTGTCGTCATTTTTAATAAAAAAATCACTAATAAAAATTCCTTATTTTGGACAACAAAAAGTGGCATAGTAGACGTTGAAAATGAAATGGAAGATGTCACATGTCACAGTCAAGAACTTTTTTAACTGAAATATATTTTTAAAAAATTATTCTAATCGGTTAATAAATACGAATTTTACATAGGTGTTTCCATTCGAAATGAGTCACACTGTATAAGGTTGTCCATTTAAAATATCCAAGTTAAGAGTACCCCCGATTAAAACACATAAAGGCATACATTTGACCAAAATTTCAAAATCGTGTAACACTTGTCAAGAAAATGACAAATTTCTTAGTGTTCTTGTTGGGACCCGGTGTATGGAAGTTTAAAAATCGATTACGATGCAGGTGATTTTACATGATAAAATATTGTCCCAGCCTTGTATAATGTTATTTTGAATGTCATTAATTTTGGAGCTACAACCCCTTAAAGTTTCACTTGTTAGAGCTTCTTTTTGCTGCAAAATCAATAGGTAGCATATTTTATCATGGACCAAACCGATTGTGTTTTATTATTTTAGTAAGTACTAGTTTCGAGCCAAAAAGTATTTTTCTCCTTCTAATTTATACACTTTCTATGTGTCCCAAATCAGACCTCCCTTGGAGTATTGTTCTCATATCTAGGGCATGGCTTCCCCCACAACCCTAAGCATTTTGGATTCTATTCAAAGAAGAGCTGTGCGTCTCATTAATGATCCGTCACTTACAAAAAGGCTTCCCTCTCTTGCCCATCGTCGGGCTGTGGGGGATCTATCGCTTTTTTATAGGTACTTCCATGGCTTCTGCTCTGTAGAATTGTCCAGTATAGTTCCTCCACTCACGGTTCCCAACAGAGAAACTCGTGGTTCCGCGCGTATGCATCCCTATACGGTCCAACTGGACAGGCCCCGAACTTCCCACTTTATTCGTTCTTTTATCCCTAGAGTTTCTAGAATGTGGAACCTGCTGCCCGCGGAGGTCTTTCCTTCCCCCCAAATCTTTAAGTATTTAAGTCCCGTGTCAACAAACTCCCTCTTACTTCGCTTAAGACACCCACGGTACGTTAGTATTTAGGCTTTTAGTCTTCGTGGTTTGTCCAAAGATAAAAAAAAATATTGCACATTAATTGTGGCTTTTTACCTACATTAAAAATTGTATTTTTTTGTAAGGTTTATTAACCAATGCAAGGCTTTACAAGGTGCTCTTTATAAAACCTAAAAATCTTACATCCTTAAAAATTAGGTCCTATTTTTTTATTTGATGCAGTCAGTTTTAAATAGGTCAACAAATTTCATATTCTTTAAAATAAACATAGCTTATCTTGTGCTCTATATCGAAAAATTGGACATTTTTTTTTGCTAATAAAATATTACGACAAAATGGCAAAAATTGCCTTTAAATTGTTTAATACAACCAAAAAATACTAATAATTACAATTATTTTTTGAACTTTGACGCCCTGTATCTTAGTTAATATAAACATTTGTATTAGGTAAGTTTAGTTAAATTGCAAGGTAACTAACCAAAACTAAGTAATTTTTGATCTAAATAAGTTAAAATAGGAAGGGCCATCCTATATACGATTTACTTTATGAATAACTTACTCAGTTTATTTACTTAAAAAATAGGTGACAAAAATTTACCAAACATTTTTAGTAAAGCTTCTATTTTAACAGGATATTCAAATGTTTTAATTAATAACAAAAATGAATAAAACATAACAAAAAAATATCATACTCAATAAAAATAAATTTACATACATAAATTGAAATTAAAATAATGTTTATGCTTTAACCGCAGAGGTTTTAATTATTCAAATACATTGTGAACAACCGTATAATACAAATATAATTTAAAATACTGTCAATAACTGACAATAGGCAAAGATAAACAAAATAAAAACTTTATGCTAAACAGATTTAAAAAAATGTAAAACAATTTTTATAAATATATATATTTTATTAAAAGAATATGGAAAACAAAATTTATTTTTTTAAGAATTATATTTCTAAAATAAATAAACAATATCAGTAGTAAACACACAAAACTAACTACAAATTGTTAATGTTGATTTTGTGAAATATAAATATTTACTTACTACTTACTTACTTAATTTATTTGTTTTCTAAGAATATATATGTAAACAAAATACTATTTGTCTTTTCTCCAAAATAAAGGTATTTAATAAATATTTTAAGAAACCTAAACTTTGTATATACTATAAAGGACTATTCTGCTATTACAATAATATAATAATAGTCAAGATTACTACATAAGGTGTATCTTTTACCAGTTAATTAATTTGACAAAACTCAGATCAACAGTAATTTCTAGAAAAAAGTTTCCACGTTTTTAAGGTGTGTCCAAGGAATCAGTTTACGTCTGACAGCCTCGTTAAGAACCTATTTTATGAACGTTTATTATAAAATAATTTCGACCGGAAGCCGTTGAACTTATGTTTAGGGGTTGCAACCTTCTCCAAGAAAGTGTTCTTTAATAATTGAAGACCTCGGTGCAAAAACCAGGAATGTCCTTTTTGATCAAAAATTGCTTCATAAAATATTTTAAATATTTATATCATTGCAATCAGGTTAGTATAATGCTTCTTACAGTAAATTGATTTGGATTTCACTTGCCTGGTCAGATATTAGTAGCATAGATCAGGTAAGTCCAGAAGTTTTTTTAGGGGGTAAGTGTAATTTTTATCAAAAATTAATTTTTCAATTAATCTAAATATTTATATCACTGCGCATCGTCTGGTACTAAAATCAGGTAAGTACAACGTATTTCATGTAAAATAGCATTGGATTTCACTTGCCTGGTCAGGTATTGGTAGCATAAATCAGGCAAGTCCAAAAGTTTTTTTTTTTTAATTTCCCAAAACCTTCTATAATGTGACTTACCTGGTTTTTGCACCAAAGTCTTTAATTATTTTATATTATTATTCTATTGCTTTTAAAATTATTTTAACTTTTATTATATTATTGCAACAGCAGAATAGCCCTTTAAAATATATAAAAGTTTAAGTTTCTTTAAATATTTATAATATATCTTTATTCTGGAGAAAAGCCAAATAATATTTTGTTTAGGTTAAGATAATCGACAAAGTCTTGTATTATTTAAAATCCTCTGAACTTACACTAAATAAATAACACAAAGTCAGTTTAGGCCTTACAGAGCACAGTGGTTTATTATTTAAGTACCTCTGCCCAAGCTTAAGCCGTGATTAAGCATAGCTTTTTGTTAAGGAAGGATATACCTATAAAGCCTTTAACTGTCATTGATTTGTGAGATTAAAAAAATATCTATATATATTTTCAAAAATTGCTAGGTAATTTATTCAATGGACTTCCTAATCGGCGGGCACTCTGGCATTGGTTCTAGTGATTTGCAAATCAAAACCAATTTTTTTTTGGTATTTATTAATGTCATAATTTGACAATGTACCCTAAAAATGCCAAAAACAATAATAAAAAATAAATTCGCCAAACACAATGCTTGAAAAAATAAAAATAATTTTTGCCTCAATTTTTCCACAGTTTTGCTTAAAAAAACTCTTTAAAAATGTTTGAAATTTTGTAAGTTCACACAAAAAGAACTTATGTAAAAAAGACATGTGCAAAGTTTTAGAAAGATCGGTTTATAACTTTTTAAGGTATCGTGTCCGCCAATTGAAAAAAATTAGTTTAGAGAAAAACTTAAAGTTTAAATAGGTACATGAAAATTCAATGATTATACTGTCTTACCGATTAAGGTCTGGCCACACATAACCGCACCAGGGCCGCATCGAGCCCGGATTCGCAATAAAAGACAAAAGTGAGGCAAATTATTTTGGAAAAATTTAAAAGCCCTTCTTATATCCTCGAAATTTAAAAAGCATTTTTGATAGGGTAAGTATATTGTTTTATGTATGTATATCTCCTTGTTTAAATGAAAAAATTACTCATCTCTGTTTCTCTTTATCCAAACTTTGAGTGTAGTAGGTATGGGTAAAATTGCGTTACCTTATTTGTAAAGGTTTATTTTACGATTTGGTGTATTTTTGTGTATAACAGATACACATTTCTGATATTTATTACAAAACTCTGCACCGCATTCCTTTACATTCCACCAACTAGACGCACGGCTGCAAGCTCGTTGCGCTTATGTGTGGCCAGACAATTACTTAGTCGTTTTATTCTCTGTAATATAAGAAATACTGAAAATTAAGTCCTTTAAATTTTGGTGGCTTATTCTTGAATGACTATACTAACATATCATGAAAAAAAAATCAACATTTTAGAGGTATCTCGCCCCTTATATTAGCAGGAATGTAGTAAGTAGTTAAGTGGTGCACAGCATAAACATGATCCTTCCATAAAGATCTGGTAATGGGCTAAAACAACAAAGCTGTTGGTCAAGCAGCCAAATAAACCGGCCAACAAATAAACCTGTTCACCTTGTGTTTTATTCTAAATTTAAGGGCCCATAATTAAATTTTATTTTGGATTTTTATATTTTTTATTCCCTCAAAAAAAAGTTTATTGGCTTTTAACACCTTGCGGCTAATTATTTAAACTTTGCTACGACTACGGTATGCAGAAGTGTTAAGGTACAATATTAATCTAACTCAAAATTATACGAAATTTACATAATTGATGAATATGCATTTGCTACAAGTATATTAACCAATTCTTTACCTCGAAACGTTTTTGCAATTTTTTAAAAAAGTTAGTTATTAAAAAATTGCAGAGGTTAAAAGTAGTGTATTTCTGCCAATTTTTTCACATAAATTAAGATACTTTTACTTGGGACAGTCGCAAAATTATTAATAAAGGTTTTTGTACCGAAGAAAGATAATGGAAATTAATTTACTAGAATAAAGAAATAAATTAAATGGGTTATTTAAAAATTAAATATTGCTCTGCACATTGGCAAATTTAATATACATTTTTGTGTCACAAATCTATAAAATAAAGAAAAAAGTTTCATTTTTGCCACATGTATTAACTAAACGAGTCTTTTGGGTTTACAAGTTTGAGTACTACCTAATTAACAAAAAGAATCGAGGTGGTTGTTGAAAAGTATCGCACTTTTGCCAATTATTTAGATTAAATTAAAGTAATTTTATTTAAAACCCGAAAATATGGGTCACTGTACCTGGTTAGGGTAATGAGACTTTAGACAATTAAACAGTCTAAAAAGATACAGAATCGGCAGCTGCGAATTTTAGTTTTTGTAAAAGCGTAGGTCCAAAAATCCATTTACTTTGGTACAGTTTTTAAACTGTATTTTTTAAATACCCAAAATAAAAATTTAAAATTGGTAGCTTCATTAATTGCCGTATAAAGCTATTTAGCTTTAACTTAAAAATTAATTTATCATTTATTTATTTAAATGTTATCCAAAATTAATTTAAACAACTGTAGCAAAACTGTGACAATATTACTTTTAGGTGAGCTAGTTTACTTTAACTTTACTTAAAAAATATTAACTTGTTTATAAAATATTCATTTTTTGTTTATTATTATGGCTATCTCTTTATTTGCAAAAATCCTTATTTAAATATTTAAAATTTTAAAAATTAAAACGGCCCATTGTGAACGTTCGGTAAGCCAAATTACTGTTCCAAATTTTTTAAATAAAAAAGACTAAATACCAAATATACAGGGTGTCCCACCAGGAACTAACGCGATCGATTTCTCGAAAAGTAAGCTCTGGAAACTTTTGAAAATTTGACAACTTTATAAAGTCAGTAGGGACAAACAGACACTTTTTGCCAATTCTACAGTAATCCCCCTTCTAATTTCTGAATCTTTCGGTATATTTTGATGAAACTTGGAACGATAATATTTGACCAAGGTCTGTATTTTTGACATATTATCAGTGACAACTCTAAATGTTAAATTGACAACTCTAAATGTCAGGGTCACAGCTGGGTGGGAACGCAGCCGCTACTGCCAGCCAGACAGCCAATGATCTACTCGAAAGAGGAGGAAGAACAACATATCAGAAAATCAGCCAACCAAAAGTCTTGTTTTCCCGACGTTGCTACCTTCCGGACCATACACTGTATCAATATTTTCACAATTTATAGATACAGAGTGGTCAAAAATAATTGCTAAAAATAAGAATGACAAAAAGCATTGTTAAAATAGATAAATATTGAAATTCTTAATATTTCAAAAACTACAATTTTTTTTTGAATAGACATCCTTGTACAAACTTATCCCTAATTTTAATGCCTAATAGAATAATGTAAAAAAATAGGGTTTCAATTTAAAAAAATTGACTTTTAAGGTTTTTGTCGTAATAATTTCTAACGATTATTTTTAACCACTCCGTATTTATTAATTGTGAAAATATCAATACAGTCTGCTAAAGTAGTTCTTTTTGATGGTTATGTACTGGCTTTGCAAACGTCGTCTTTTACATAAAATGTAAAATAAGTTAAAAACTGTTGGACTGGTAAAGAAAATTATACATAACTTATGTTTAGAATTCTACGCAGAATCTAAAAATAAATAATATATAGGGTGTTCTATTTAAAATAAGGAAGTTGACATTGACTTTCGGTATACACCGAAAGTTGTCAAAATATTTTAGTTGTATGTCCCCCACTGACTCTATAACGTTACCCAATTTTTTAAATTTTTCAAAACGTACTTTTCAAGAAATCGATTGCGGCATTTCCCGGTGGGACACCCTGTATTAGCCCTTATATAAAATGTATAGCCACCGATTTTATTTATTGGCCTTGTTTATATTTATATAATAATTAATTAGAAATTAGTTTAAAAAAATAATAACGTTTCTTATTAAGCCGGTATTTAGATAAGTAAATGGGAAAGGTTTTTGCAAGTTGTAAATAAAATTACTTATTATTTGCAATTGTTTAAACGTAAGATATATTAAAGTGTGTATGAATAAACTCCATAATATGTTTTTGTTTTTTTGATCTGGTGTGATTCTATAAGGTTCACTCATAACAACATTCTTCCTACACGTATTGTGTTTGGTTTGTTTAAGTGTTAATGTAAAATTATTACGTTATAATCATATACCGGTTCAGGTAAGTAGAAATCTGTATAGGCCAGTAAAGCAACAACAATACTAGAATGATGCCCAGTTCATTGAGAGATAGGGCATTTGGAACAAAAATCGTTTTAGCCTTATTGCACTAAAATAGTTTTGTTACTAACAATCCCACTAAAAACGTAAACCAAAAAAGTAAGCCAAGTTCAATACCAAAATTTTACTTGGCTGTGGGCTTCGCCGTAAAAATGGAGATCTAAATGAGTGCCAAGTTCTGTACAAAATTTAAATATTTATAAGATGTAGTATGTAGTAGGTTAGAGTGAAATCTAACCTACTTTAAGGACTCACACATTCCACCCCTCCAAATCCATTTCTGCGTAAGGGTTTGGTCAGTTTGGCCAGTTCCTTTCACTTGAACTTGGCTTTACTTGCTGCCGCATGTCTAGATTAAGTAGGATGCAATGCTGATACAGAAAGCAATACTGTAAATACTGTAAAATTATTACACATTTAACACATTATTACACATATTATACATTTAAGTTGTTGCGAAAATATTCATTTTGGCAACTTTGTCAGGTTAATAAAAACAATGTTTTCTAAAGTAAATATGTGTGTGTGTGTGTGTGTAATTGCCTTTAAAGAATATTCGAAAATATGCCGGGTGTTTCTTTAAAAATAACAAATTTGCCTTATAACGATACATCGGCCATTTTATTTTTAAAAATATAGAAATAAACCTATAAAAGCTAATCTGCAAAAACCACAATAACTTATTTAGGTATGTAATGTGGGTTCTTTATCTATGTGCTAAACGAATAAGAACTACTTTTTAACAAGTATGGCATGTAAATAAAGGGACCGCGCATGAGTTGCCAAATTAATTAATATTTTTGACATACCCTCTTTTCCTAGTTTTTATTCTTTTATATACATATACATGCCAATATAAGTTAATAATAATGTGTAATATGTGCATTTAAATAATTAAAAATATACTTCCAAACAAATAAATTAGGGTTATTTTTAAATTTTTAAAATTAAAACATTTTTCACGGCTTTATTTATAAATAAATATCACAAAATTGGTAATATATATATTGGAATTGTTATGAAGAATAAAATAAAAAAATAACACTAAAGAGAGTGACTCAAAAATTTTAAATTTATTTTTTGTAAACAATCATAGCCTCGACCACAGTTTTCTAAGTAATGCAATGAAGATAACTTTGTTAAATTACTAAAGATCAATTCAATAGTAAAAGAGCCACAAGTGTCATACAAGTAAGGACGGCAATCAACTATCGCTGTCTAAACGCGTCGTTTAAGTAGTGTGCGAGTAACAAAAAGGGAAATAATTAAAAGTGAGACAGAAGTGATGACCGCCTGGCATTTTTATTCTTGACGTTTAGTCTATATTCATATGAGGGCAGGGCGGGCTCGAGGAGTGAGCCAGTGAGGCAAATGCCTCAGGCGGCATCTTTATAGGGGCGGCAAAATGATCGTACAGGGGTGGAAAAAATCATTTTTATTTAAAGTTATTCTTTAGAATTTTCAAATTTAAAAGTGGGGATTTTTTTGGTCTTTTAAAAACATGAGTGAAGAGGAAAAGAAGGTCAATAAATGGATTAAAGAATGCAATAAATAAATGTGAAGACCTGTTTTTTTGCTCTTTAAATAATGTTTAACCTTGAATTTAATTTCCATTGAGAGGCGACAAAATTGAGCCTGCCCTGTAGTTTTAAAGTATACAATTCCTATTTTTACTTTTTAATACAACAGTGAAATAAATGTCCAAATAGTTGTATTTTTCAGTTAGGGGCGTAGCTACCGCCGTATCAATAATACAAGGCCCCCGGGGTACAAGGACCCCCAAACGAGTGTAAGCAAAACAAATTGGGTTCTGGAAAACTGTTAAACTGTCGGCTGAAGTAGAAAAGTGAGCCCGTTTTTTTGGTGTTCAAAAAAAAAGGGTCATCCAATAGAAGTGTCCTACTTTAAACGAAAATAGGACAGCTAAGATAAATGCTATTATTGTAATTCTTCGTTTATTTGTTAGTACAATATATACCATTAAATATGAAACAGTATGTCTGGAAAATGGCCCCCACGGCTTGGTTGAGTAGCGCGAGATCCAGTTTTCGATGACAGTCTTACATAAAGCCGGTTAAATTTCATTGATATTCATTCTGATGTTGTTTCTTAGCTCCTTAGTTGTTGATGGATTATAGGCATACACCTTGGCTTTCGAGAAACGCCATAAAAAAGTCAAGGGGCGTTAAATCACAATATGTTGGTGGCCAATCGATTTCACTACCACGCGAAATTAAACGATCTTGACGTTTGGCGGATAAAAGACCCATTTTAATTTAAACTTTGACAATTTAGACTTGTTCTGAAATCGTAAATCTCTTTATGATACAAATACACAAAACCCAATTTTTTACTATAACAAAATTTTACATTAAGAAAATACTTAATAATTTCAAGTTTAAAAAAAAACATATTTGTTTTGTTTCTAATATGAGTTATATAATGTATTACAATATTTCCCCAAAAAATGTAAATACAGACGTATTGGGACAACTAACTTAAATAATATTACCACTTAGCTTAATCATAAATTAAAGCAAAAACATATATACAAATATTTTTAAGGGTCGCCAGTGGTTGGGTATACTGTACATTTAATTTGTTTTTTAGTGACACAATGTTTGTATTGCCATAAAATATACTTAATATACCAAAGTGAAAGCTCTTTACTTAATCTTCATAGTAAATATTTATTTCACTTAGACAGACTTCAAAGAACAAAAGACCAATATAGTATATTAAAAGTTTTAGTCATTGTTGTTACAATTGCAATACAGTTTGTCCACGGATGGCTTTTCGCTTTTATAATGTAATGGGATAAATGGACCAAAAATTTAAATGTTTAAAAGAGTCGTGAATGGCAACTGCTTTTGCACAAAATTTACGTTAAGAAATTTGTTTTGTTTTGTAGAAGGGAAACAAAACTGCCTTTATATACCGGGTGACAACAAAATAACTATCCAGCAATTTATTTTCTTCAGTGCAACCGTACAGTTTTCAAATTTAGGGACGTCATATTGTATCACCGGATGCCAATTTTAGATATAATTGCATCTGTGTATTACTTCCGGCTTAACCAGAAGTATCATAAACTTAGATATTTTAAATAAAACACCCTCTATATTTTTGGGATTTGAATTCTACAGTTTATTCCTGACATAAAACCTTTAATATTTCCATAACCTAACTCTTTTGGTTTTGGAGAAAATAGCATTTAAAAATGTCCAAGCTACAGCACAATATGCAGTTTTATGCGAATACAAATGAACATCACAAAAATTAAAAATGCTTAAAACATTTTTTTAATGATTCTACCTTTAGAGATCACTATAATACTACTTTCTGTTTAACCGGAAATTCTGTAAAATTTAATCTTTTAAGAATGATAGCCTTTGTAATTTTAATGGAACACCCTATATATTTTTAAAGATTTAAATTCTTTAAGCTATTCCTGATATAAAACCTAAAATACACCCATAACCTATCTTCTTTACTTTTTGAGAAAACAGCGTTTAAAAAAGTTCCGATCGACCTCACGACAAAAAGTTTGACGAATTTGTGTCTGAACCTTTTCAAACGCCGTTGTCTCTAAAACTGAAAAAGATAGGTTATCGGTGTATTGTAGGTTTTATATCAGAAATAGCTTAAGAAATTTAAATCTTAAAACATATATAGGGTGTTCCATTTAAATTACCAGGGTTATCATACTTAGAAATTCAAATTTTACAGCACTTTCGGTTAAACAGGAAGTAGTATTATAATTGTCTCTAAAGGTAGAGTCATCTAAAAGAACTATTTTAAGCATTTTTAATTTTTGTGATGTTCATTTGTTTTCCCATAAAACTGCATTTTGTGATGTCGTTTCAAACACCATTTCCTCCAAATCAAAAGAGTTAGGTTATGGAAATATTAAAGATTTTATATCAGGAATGACCCGTAGAATTCAAATCCCAAAAATATATGGGGTGTTCCATTAAAAATATCAAAGTTTATATCACTTCCGGTTAATACACAAATGCTATTACGGTTGCACTGAAGAAAATAAATGGCTGGATAGTAATTTCGTTGTCACCCGGTATACAGGTGTGGAAACGAACTGGCCGACCATGGGGAATAAAAAGCATAGAAAATATTCGAGGTATCCCACCTTGTTTTGTTCGCGTCACCGTCCGATAAAAGACGGAATCGGTGTAAGCCAGAAGCCCTTGGTTACGTTCTTCTCGAGTCGGCGCGCTCGTTGCAGCGGTGAATTTAAGGAGAGTACATAGCAAATTGTTGAAAATGATTTAATGCATCATTTGCCTATGATCAACGGTTTGGTTTCCATACCGGCATAATAATTTATTAAAATGTCAAATTAAAAGGGTTTTTAGAATTAAATACGGATCCAATATGTAAAATTTCGCATGAAATGAAGAAGTTTATTAGGATAAATTTTTTTTATTTCTTTAACACACTTCTTAGGTTTTTGTCTTAACCCATAAGCGCCTAGCTTTACTATATGGTAACGCATATATGGGATATTTCAATAGACGTTTAAAATTTAATTCTTGTTTTTTTCGTGTATATGGTGACATGTATTTCATTGTAAATATGCAAAAGTATTTTAAAGTTTTAGCAATACTAACTCTGTTTTTTTTTAATCCAAATGTGTGAGATTAATTTATATTAAAAAACCAATGGCGCCTAACTTTTGTTAGAAATCTCTAGTGTTATGTAAAAATTATTTAACCCTTAACTGGTGACATCTAAAATTCAAATTTTTCCTCCTTTTATATTAAATAACTTTTAATTATAATAGTATTAGGTACCATAATAAAAATATATTACACATATTGGTGTAATTAACAAGATTGAAAGGAGTATGGTTATACACTTGATAAACGCATTATATTGTATTTTAGTATATTGTGTTTTTTAACAGACATTAGATTTTCTGTATGGTGCACATTAATATAATTAAAAATTTTATTACCTTAATAATTTTTTTATAAAGGAGCAAAACAAAGTGATGGTTGCTTTAAAAGAAAAAAATACAAAAGTCATTTCAAGGTGAAGCAAACTTTAAGATTAAATTTTAGAAGTTTTAATTAATTAAAGCTGTTCGCTTTATTTTCCCTAATCGCAGAAAATTTTATGAAAAAAAAAAAAATAAGTGTAATAAGTAATAGTAAAGTAATAAGTAAAAGTTATACATCATTTTAAACTTTTAAATTTATTTGTAATACTTTTTGCCTATTAAGTTATTTACTCTATATTTAGATTAATTAGGATTAAAATTATTTGTTTTAGTTTAAAACTAACACCTAAAAATAAATTTAAAGTTCCAGTTAAATAAGAAAAAAGGTAAAATAGGAACATTTATTACTATTATTATTGTAACACGCAAAAAATATTTAGGATTTATCTTCGACTTAAAAGACAACCAACCAACAACCAGAAATATATAAAATTGAAAAACATCGATACTAAGTACATATATTTTTTTAATTTTTGTCTTTTTCGACAGCGTGCATTAACAGATTCTTACCAAATGGACAAATTTTTAATTAGTAACTTCCAGTTAAAACTGCTTTTTTAAAAAAGGTCTTGTTAATAAAATAAATTAGCACAAAAAAATTATGTTGAATGTAGACGGTGTACATAAAGTTGTAAATAATTGCGTAAGAAATATACAGAAATAACCAAGAGAACTCACTAAAACGTCTTTTTATTTCCTAAAAAGTCTTTTTATTTCTTAAAAATGTTTATTTATTTATTTTGAACAACCATAAGTAATTGGATAAAATAATAAACATTAATTAAGTGAACAAGAGAGAGGAGGGGGTAAGGATTAGAAAAGGTGAGTCGCCCCTGATGGTCAAGGGGAGAGATAGCCGGAACCATCCCTCGTCTGTTTCTACCAAAAATATCAAGTTAAGCTTTGAAAATTTAAAAATTAATAAGCTTTTGACTAAAAATAAAATTGTTTTTTTAGGTCTTATTCAATTAAAGAAGTTTTTCAAATATGTGTTAAGGGAAGAGTGGGTGACCCAGGAAAGAGGCCAAGGCACGTGACGGATTCAGAGTCTGACGCCTGGATCTGTTATTTTTGTTACTTTCTATATTATATCAAAGTTTCCAAAGAGTTTCTTGTTGAATAAGTTTAACTTTTAATGGTGTTTATAGTATGCCATATATGGGTACCTATTCGATATTTAGTTACTTTAACCATTTTTCAGTTTTTTTAATCCTAATTAAAATTAATCAATGTAACCTTAAATTTTTACAAAATAAGGGTCAAATATGTGATTGGTAATATATACTACAAAAAGTTGTTTATCCATAATGTTAATGCAAATTATGTGTAAAAACAAAATAGTATTCCATATTTGGTCACTTTCCTCTACGTATGTTAGTTATTAAAATATATATTTTTAAATAATACAGAATGAACCAAAAACATTTTTTAAGTTTAAAATTTAAAAATTTATGACAGCTTTATTTTTAAAATCAAAGAAACAAAATGTACTAATATATAAGATCTGTCATGTATAATAAAAATGAAAATTGGCTTTATACATGGTCACTCAAAAATTTTAAAACTTACTTTTGTTTTAATTGGATATAGCCTTGACCTAATTTTTTAAGGCAACTCTATGGCAATACCTTTGTTTAAATACTATCTTTAATATAAAACAATTTTTATCCAGTAAACAGATGGGTAAAGGTCGCTTCCTATTCGAATCTTAGACTATAACAAAATATACTGAAATGCTAAATCTTATAAGAGTATCAACAACTTATTAAAGAATATTAAATTTCGTCGGTTTAAAAGGGAAACATATTTAGTTACATTTATAATTCAGAGAATACCAACGATTTTATACAAAATTTATGATAAAAACTAAAAGTTTTTTTGTATAATATTTCACTTAGATTTATGGATGTTATAAATGTTACTTATAAATTACTTATGCAACAAACTTTTACTATAAATACCTTTAGAATTTTCGAACAATTTTTTTACTAAAATTTACAGGGTCGCGCCTTTTCGTTAACCTTCCAGGGTAGAGCAAAAACTAAAAGAGATAGAACAAATCTGATTGCGCAATCTTAACTTTAATTTTTAAAACTAGTGTATCAGGGCTTACTTGATTCGTTTTAAAGATACAAAGTGTCTTTTAAATTTTGTTTATTTGGCCAGGCACTTAT
The DNA here is from genome assembly GCA_014170235.1 of Listronotus bonariensis. NCBI lineage: Eukaryota > Metazoa > Arthropoda > Insecta > Coleoptera > Curculionidae > Listronotus > Listronotus bonariensis. The sequence continues at coordinate 44,974 of JACEGR010000534.1, forward strand.
AATTTGCTTGATATTAAAGATACAGAATAAAAGTAGATAAAAAAAGTTTTAGGGATTTTTACCTTAAATTCAGTGGCGTACCTATAATTATTCCATTGTCTTTTATTTTAATGATATAAGACAAAGTTTGATTATTTTTAAATAAAATATCCCGTATATTTTATCATCAGCTAAAGGTTCTTCTTAATAGCTATGAAAATACACATTTATTATATTTATTTTTTTAATAGTTTTAAAGATGTGACCATTATCAATTTTTTTATTAATTAAATATCCTCTGTATTACATTACCTTTAAAATGCTATTTGATTAACTCCTGTCAATGGCTATATTCGGAAACAATGACAAATTAAATATATTAAATGTGATTTTTTAGGGCTTTTTAAGGATTTCTTTTTATTGGTGATAAAATATTCCAGGGTCTTCCATTAAAACAACTTCAACTTTGTTTAATAACCTTAAAATAAAAAGTCAATGGAAAAAATATAAGCACGCCACTGAATTCACTCAGTAATTTCCAAAATGTTTCCTTTTAAGTACTCTTTTTTTTTTTTATTTTTAATATCAAGCAAGTTACAGCTATCTGGCCAAATTGACAAAATTTAAAAAACACTCTGTATCTTCAAAACAACTCAAATTCGCCATAGTTTACTTTCAGTACTAAATGTGTTTTCAAAAACAAAGTGGAGATTGTGCAATCATATTTTTTCTGTCACTTTTAGTTTTTGCTTTACCCTGCAAGGTAAACGAATGGGTGCCACCTTGCACTAAGTGACTTTTCATTCAAATCGTGGATTTGTAAACAATCATTGAAAAAATTAAAACTACTTCAGTTTAAGTTTTAAAATTTTAATATTTTTATAATGAATAAACATATTTTTATGGATGCTGGTTAACATTATTAACAGAAAAAAAAATGGAGTTTATAAATGGTGAACAAAATTTCAAGCAACACAATTTTTTCCAAGAATTCTTAACTTATTTTAACTTTAAAACTGTGTAAAAATATCTGTATGCACATGGGTAAAAGCAATTACCTGAGAAATTGTTAATATTTTCTTTATTTCCCTTTCAAGAATTAATATTTCTCACCCTAGGAAAATATTGATAATTAAAAACCAACGTTAATAATGAGAACAATAATTCTTATATTAAAATTTGACATATGCCAAATTTTTACATAAATCAAAGCCAATCTAATTAGAAACACGCTCTAGTCTATTTAATATTTCGATATATTCAACAAATTGCAAGAAAATTATAAATGCCAAAATAGTTAAAATATTAATGTTAGCAGTGAAAAAAATTCTATATATGTATACCTCGGGTAATAAAGCTATTATTTACCTCGCACATTATATATAGAAATGTTTGGTAAATAATAGCTCACATCTCACCCTAGGTAGATAATATACTAGTATATGTTAAATTTTTTTAAAAATAAGTTACATTTGTTATTTACGAAATTAAATTTAACAAGAACAAATATTGTAGGATAACATACTAATTAATCGGGTTTAGTTGATCATACCCACGATATTATAATTAAATTATCGTGATAACTTTAAATATTAATTTCGTAAAGTTATTATAATGAACTAATTATATTTGCCTAAAAGATAAACAGATAAATATAATAAATTAATCTGATTAATTTTAGTTTTCTAAACTAAGTAAATACGAGTAATTAAATTTACGACAAGCTTTAAATATCCATAAATCATTGTTTTGTAAGGTTTTATGTTGGTAGGAAATATAAATTTTATTCTTTTGGTACATTTATATAAACGCTTGATTTTATAGTAATTTTTTACTTATATTTTAATAAAATTTAAATTTATTTTACTGAGAATATTTAAATACTTTCTGAAGTACTCGGTATGAAATGCTTTTATTACATGTTTTTGTTGCATAAAATTTAAATTAATATTGTATGATCGTAGGTATCCATAACTTGACTTGTTTTGAACGAAGTTAATAAAATAGAGGAGAAGGTCAGAATATGGGCCATGTGTGGATTATGAGCCTATAAAAAATCTCGCACAATATGTAGCGAAATCGTGACCCCATCGTGACTACACTCAATTTTTTTTTGCCGTCTGAAAATCAGTGGGCGTTAACAAGCAACATATTTGTTAAATAAAAACTAAATAAATTTATCTTGCTGGTATCATGACTAAACTGCACCGAAGATACATACAAACTTGGTAAATCTATTTTTAGGATGTTTACTCCTTTTTATGAACTTTATGTCCAAAGTTAAGTTTAACTATTTTTGTCATCCAGATGAGTTTTTCTAGCAAGAAAAAATATATTCAATACCCTAATAAAGGTAAAAATACTTTTTGTCTAACTATATTTGTTTTGTATTGCCCACAAACCATATATGGTTTTATGGCACCTTTGTTTAAATCAACTTTTGTGCAAAAAATATTTGATAATATTTTTTAGAAATAATATTATCAAATAACTACAGCAAATTAGGACCTATATTTAATAAACTAGAAGTCATTTGTTTCTATTAACCTGCATATTTAGTACGTTTTTTTGGGTAAATGTTCTTTAAACTTTACACCTTAGATCTTTTTATTTATAAATTTAAAAATATAGTGTGGTCAAATTAAAATTTATTTTTAAGTAATTAATATGCAGTAATGACCTAAAGTCTCTCTTCCCCCGCTTCTAAAATCTAAAAAATAAAAAAATTATTTCCGTGCAAAATGGCATTGGCTTTTCAATTAATACTTTTTACTATTTAAAATAAGCGCTAAAATTTTAAAATAAAATTAAAATAATTATTAAATCTATTTTTAATAATATGTTTTTATGCATTATCATTTAAATTTTATTAGGCCCATAAGAAGGCGAAAATAGTAAGGTCAAACAACTGGATTTGTTTTTGCATGCTACGTATGAACCCAATATGGTCCAACTGGACAGGCCCCGAACTTCTTATTTGGTCGTTCTTTTACCCCAGAGATTCTAACTTGTAGAACCTGCTGCCCGCCGAGGTCTTTCTTTTTCCCGTCCAAATCATTAAGTATTTAAATTCTGTCTTAACAAACTCCCTCATACTTTGCTGAAGGCACCCACGGTACGTTCGTGTCAAGGCTTTTAGTCTTCGTGAAAGAAAAGATGAAAGAAAAAAATGCCAACAAACCCCCTCGTTTTGTTTAAAAAAGTAGTTATGACCATAAATAGGATTTTGCAAACTTTGGCATCCGCCGCACAGTGCCTTGAGCAAAGGACAAAAATAATAATATAAAGAAGCTTTATACTTTTATACTTCTTATCGTAAAGAAGAACAACAATCGGCCCGCAAAAATACACAATGGGCGTTTTTTCCACAAATTCTATTTCTTTAATATTGTCGTCCCCTATAGGTATTTTTATCGATGCAGGTTTAGCACTAAATTAGTCGTTGCTATTGGTTTGTATAAAGAGTTTATAAGCAAAATATGAAATTTACAGAAAAAAATATATCTTTTAAATCAATTCTATAATATATTTTGTAAAATTTGATTTATAATCTTATAACAGCAATTTATTTTCCAAATTTAAAACGTATTTTTAAATTAATCAACTACAAAAAACTACAAAATGGATTTAAAAAAATCTTGTAATATCATATCGTAATTTTTACGGTATTATTAAGCAATGCTTATGTATTTTTATTTTTATCCCGGTTATCTGCACGTCTGCCTGTGACCAAGCTTAATTCATTTTATTTTTCAGAGCAAGTTGAGACAATAAAAAATGCAGACCTCGTAGACACATGGTTAGAGAGCAAAAAGGCAAAAGTTTTAATAGAGCTAATTAAAGATGCTTTTGGCACCAATTAAGATCCTTATAATTTATAAGTAATTAAGTACAACCCGTCAATTATAAAAATTATTTTGAGTTTTTGTATATAGTAAGTATAAATACTACCTGAAGTCCAATTCCTAAGTTTATACCTCCTTTAGCTTTTTCTCTTTTATCTCACAAAATTAACAAAAATATCAGTTTTATTGGTTAATTCTGTAGTTTTCAAATCAATAATTGATTTGAAAACTATTTATCAAACTTTTATTATCTCTTAATATATACAGGGTAGGATAAAAAAGCATAATATTTTAAATGCCACACAATGTATATTATATCACCATTATAAAGATCGTCCAAAGAGCTTTACAAAAATGCACAAATTTGATATGTCTATCTTTTATAGTTCGGGAATATTAATTTTGTCCAACAGTCCCATAAGCTGGCTGCACTGTGCGCCGCCATCAAAAATCCTAAAAACTAAGGACGATTAATTTTTTTTTTTTAAGGTCACTTAATTTAAGTTAAACAGTTTAAGCTTATTCATGACACTTTAGAACCAAATTAAAAAAAAATATATTAATTTTTGACAGCAGAAGTGCAAAAACTAACATGTGAGATATCGTTGTGATTAGAATGTCATTAGGCTATCGAAAATAGAACAAAATATACCGATGGTGCCATTTAAACACAGATGAATACATCAACCAATCCAAAGTTATGTCAAGTTACTACATAACAAATTTTATTTTGATACAATGTGTCAAATTTTCTAATTTTTTTTCTTAGATACCCTATATCTCGTAAGACATTTTTTTTTTAACTAAGGCTAATTGAACTAGATCGTTGTATATTGGCATAAGAAAATTGCAGTAATAATTTGTGCAGACCTTTTAGAAAAACCCATATGGGCCAAATAGAGCGTAAAAAGAAAAAAACGTTTTACGGCACTTGACTAACACCCGGTATACCTACGAATTTTTTTAACACCCTAACTATAAGCATTTAAACCTTAGAGTAGGGCCGGGATAACCCATGCATTGAAGCCGCTCGGCTTATTGTGCGCCCTGTCTTTTTACGTCTGGGTGATGTCAGCCAGATGAAACCTACAGCTTAACGTGGGTTCCGAACCACGGTCCTCTGAGCGACAACTTAAGGCGTCGTCCCCACCCAGGGGACACTACTGAACCTACCAACTGAGTGGGGTCCGCACGTCTACGGTTGCGCAGGACACGGCAAAGTGTGTTTCGACGCCTAAGTCCTTGCTGGCTATTAGCGTCGAGACATTTTGCACTTTGTCCGTCTTGTTGAGCTTACCACTAAATTTTTAAACTTGGCGGCCGGCAGGATTCGAACCCATCTCACATCAGTTGTGCGCTTAACGACCTGACGCCTTACACGTTAGGCCAAACACCCGACACAACTATGAGCATTTAGTCGTTTTTATAAAGCATTTGCCTGCAAGTATAAGATATTCATTATTTATATTATTAAATCGAAGCAATTGCTTTTACTTTAACCATTTGCTATGGGATTTGCTTTTGCCTCTACCTTATGCTTATAAGTATTTGCTTATTTTGATTCATACGTGGGTATATCTCACTGGTAAGAACAAACAATGATAAATAATTTAAAAATTCATATAGTAATTTTAATACGTTAAAAATGCTAAGTTGCCCGAATAAAACTTCAAAGATCCTCGAGATATACCAATCGCAATCACGCTACGAAGTAATTATTCTGCATGCCTTTTCATAAATATTTTTACATAATGTAATTAACGTTAAACATAAAATACTGCTTTATAAATGTAGAAAATTGAAATGATTGTGTATGTGATAAAAGTTAACAACATTTTACTTGAAAAGTTGTCACTGAAGAAAAACTTTAAACATGATATACAATACACATGCTATTTTACTAATGGGAATATATAAAATATAAATTCATCAAAAGTAACGGTTGTAAAACCTATTTCTTATTTTAAATTATTTTCGCAGTAGTAAAAATATGATATGTATAATTTCTTTTAGTGTGTTAAACGCTAACGGGTAGAGGTAAAGCCGGCTACAGACGGCATGGTAAGCCCCTATGGCCAACGTTTTAGCAAGCACTTACATAAATGCTAGTCTACACTTGATATTCGCGCTCGACGACCGTACACACGACATGATTTATCTTTACCAGTTTTTTAAAGCAAGTGAAGGAGAACGTATGCAAACTTACAAGCAAGCCTATATAACTTGCCAAAAAAATAAAAAAGGAAAAGGAAGGAGAAGTAAAGACCCCTGCGGGCAGCAGGTTCTACATTCTAGAAACTCCAGGGATAAAAGAACAACCAAAGTGGGGTCTGTCCAGTTGGACCGTATAGGGATGCATACGTGCGACAACACAAGTTTTTCTGTTGGGAACTGTAAGTAGAGGGATTATACTGGGCAATTCTTTAGAGCAAAAGTCATCGTACCTATAAATACATCCCCCACAGCTCGACGGTGGGCAAGAAAGGGAAGCCTTTCTGTAAGTAAAGGATTATTATTGAGGTGAACAGCTTTTCTTTAAATAGAATTAACAATGTGAGAACAATATTTTAAGGAGGGTAAGATTCGGGACACATACAAAGTGTATAGATTAAAAGAGCAAAAATACTTTTGGCTTGAAAAAAATTCCAGGCTTTTTAAAGCTGCCGTGGCTATAGATACAATGTGTTTATACCAAGTAAGGTTATCCTTAAATCTAACATCCACAAGAATAAAAGTGTCTTTACTCTGCAAAACTGTTGTCCGCTAATAAGTAAAGGATAAGTTTTTGATGAGTCTTTGCGCGACAAAAAACATTATTGTGTTTTGGATGCATTAAAATGTACGAGATTTTTGGCGCCCCAATTCAATATAAAATTGTGAAAGAAATATGTGCTTGGGAATCACGACACTCGATTTGATTGAATCGAGCGTCGTGTGCATCGTGCCATGTGCATCTCCATGGGTTTAGCCACGACACGACGTTCAGCTAAGCTTACGTTCAGCAACTTTCGTTCTTCTCTCTGTTGTCGAAGGTAAACTCGATAGAGTGTCGTGGCTGAGTTTGTAGAGATGCACATCGACTTGCTCGATTAAATCAAATCGAGTGTGGTGATCCCCTTGCTACATCGCTTTTCGTTTTCTTTTCAAATCACGATTAGAGATTGGTTTTGAAACCTAACACTGGAGTGAAGGGTACCATCGTCGGCCCAACTATGAATGTAATTAGTTGTGTGACGAACGAAGGTCGTTGATGTGAAAAAGAAGAACAATGTTGGTACCAGTACTAAGCCTTGGGACACTCAAGCGTTTACTTGGTAAAAGCTTGAAGATTGGTCATGCACAATAACTGATATACGTCCGTCAGAGGATAACTAGAGAGCCAAGTATTAAGCCATATTAATAACAATGATCTGGGACTCGCCTAGAAACTTAAAAGACTTATTCCAACAGTGTGATACGAACGAGAAAAGATCTCCTGTAGATATTTTGTGGCGAAATACGTACTGCCTGTCATGCAGAGCTTTTCTAAATACTTAAGGATTTGTAAATTAATAAAAACATTTTTTACTTTACAAAGAACTGAGAAAAGTAAAATTGGTCTATAGTTAAATAAAAGAGTTTTAGATCATTTCTTAGAAATAGCTTAAACACGTACAGCTTTACAGCTCTCCGAAAAAATACCTGTGTCATTAAAAACTCAAAAAGCCAACTTAGGATGGGTGTAGGTTTTGGAAACACATTTTTTTAAACGACTGCCTGTATGCCATCCAGCCCAGACAATTTTTAGGTGTTAGGAAAGAAAGAATTCGCTTAATGTGTTTAACCTTAAAAGTAATATTGATCATTTTATGAGGGCAATAGCTGGCATTGTATGATTTACAGGTGAGTTAAGGGTTGCAAATTATTCGCAATATATTAAAAAATACTTTTTTAAAAGCCAGTGGCGTACGTTTTTCCTTAATAATATTGGCTGTGGTGTCCACTGAGAATCCACTGGAATCAATTATCTTAAACTGGGTAAAGCTTTACAGCGCCTTATTGCATTAAATAGATGTACCAAATTTAATTTAAATCGATTAAAAGCTTTACTTTTATTAGAAATTAATAAAGTCCGGTCATATTTAGTATGTTCATGAGAAGTTTTTTCATATAATCATTTTCTTAAGTTTCGTATCGTAGGTAGAAAACACCTTGTATTTTACAACATCAATTTTGTTACCTACTTTGCGGCCAAAGCCGGGGTGGAAAACCGACTACCTAAAATACTGACTTTGGACAAAACCAAGCAATAATTAGAAACCGTTTAAACAAAAAACCGTTTTATTGTTTTACCCTATACCGTGCTAAACCGAAAACCGATTATTAAAAAATAAGGGATTTCGGTTTTAACCAGAACCGTGGTTAACCAAAAATCAATTAACCAAAAATCAGTTTTTGGTTTAGCCAAAACCGCGGTTAATCGGTTAATCAAGAACCCTGTTTCGATTGCCAGTAATAGTCTGTAATTACGTAAACACATAAAAATCTAGGGTAGGAAGTAAGCCAAAACCATTTTGTTAATGTGGCACAAAATAGCATTTGCGCATGGTAATATGACGCAAGCACAATATATATTTTTAAATAAATATTGATTTTAATGTAAAGGTGTGCCATCCAGCGCATTCGACAAAACAAGTTATTAAGACTTTTGCAATGTAGGTATCTTTTATAAAAAAGACCCTCTGCCCACCGCATTCGTCAAAACATGTTGATTACTTTTTGAAAAATAGTGAGGTCCTTCGCCGAGCGTATTTATCAAACCATGCTAATTATCCGAATGTATGATCAACGTGTCCACCACGAAGCATCAATTGCGCATGACTTAAATCGCCATTCAGGTCCGTTGTTCATACTTTTTGAACGCATTTTTCGGGCATTTGCAACCGCGCATCCCATATGTAATATTCCCGCCTCCCTTAGAACCTTTTTGCGTGAAAATGAAAAGTTTAAATTACATTTTAGTTACACGATTAGCTTTAGGCACAGCCAACTAAAAAATATACATACAAATTTAATGACAAGGACACCAGCATATACAATCCATACATCACTTCTATGTTTCGATTAAAAGAGCGGTAACTACAAAAATTTTCTCATAAAATACTGCACACAGATCGCAATTAAGTAACATGTATCAAACCCTAGCATTTTAACTGCAGAAAATTGCGCAGCCATATTTAACTTGTTTAGCAGACACCAACAGAAAATTGCTCTAAATAGAATAAAGTGCCCGACTTTCCCATATTTTGCTTAATATTTCATCTAAAATGCGCTGAGATAACGACCTACTATGGTTTGTATTTAAATTGGGCACCATATTGCATTGTTTACAATACAAGGATTTTTTGAATAATTTAAGTAGTTTGTTAACTTTAAATATTTTTTAATAATATATTCTTGTTACTGTCGAATATGGGTTAATTAAAAATTAAACAGTGGTAAAATATTTTATTTTACAAAAGCCTAGTAAGTTCTCATAGTAAAAAACATGCTGTGACCTTATCCGCCCTTTATACTAGGTAAACAAACTGTCCACGGACAGGGTTTACAAGTGGGGTTGCCAGATTTGCTGCAGAAAAAACCGGACATGAAAAAAATACATTAAATAATTTATTTTAAAATTCAATTTTAATTTTTAATTTATATATTAAAAGTTCACTTCAGCACAGTTTTGTTTTCAAAAGTATCTAAACGAAGTTTTCTGACAAAAAATTTTGTACGTAACTGTAAGACAGACTATTTTGTTTGTCTGTCCAAAAATTTTCAAATTCAATTTAATATTGAACTATTTTGTAAAGTTTTGATTTGAATACTGTAATTTTTTAACATGTTTACAATGGTAGGATTCTTTGATTGGCGATAATTATTCTCACTTGGAAACTTTGATTATAGCCCGTGTGGTGTTGCATTATAAACAAAATAAAAGTTTTTTTAATTATGGATTTTTTTATTAAAGTTCCACATAGAACCGAACATTCTGTTGTCCGGCTTACTAAGATTTTTCGATCGGTCAGACCTCAGAAAAACTGAACTGTCCGGTCGAAAACCGGACATCTGGCAACCCTATTTATAAGAGGACAAATGGAAAAAATGTAATTTCTCGAGTAAAAGTTATTCCTGATAAACATTTTTGCTTGAATAAAATTATGAATAATTACGAAGAATTTTAAGTAGTAGGTATTTGAAAACTAACGTCCGTGTTGGCCCTACCACGTTGTCTTAAAGGTTCTGTGAAATTTAAAAATTGCATGTTTTAGTGTTCGGGCAACGATGACAAAACAGGGGAAAAGATGGGTTAAACCTCTAATAACCCAACACTTACGGTACTGTGGGATTTAAGCGTAAGTCATTGTGGAATTTTTGAAAGTGGAAGTATAAAATAAAAGAAAATGGTAATATTGTTAAAAAACAATATTTTTCTCTAAGAGCAAACTGTTTTATATTTTTTATTTTTAAGCAAAATGTTTAAAAAAAATTAAGCATTAATGACTTTATTTATTTTATAGGGGTGTAAATAATTTATTGTAAATTTGTATAATAAAATAGATTAAAAAGGGCTTTAGAACGAGGGCGATTAGGGTAAAACTTTTAGTAGTAAGAGTAGGGTATTATTATTTTTATCAATTTTTTGCCTAAAAATGAAAAATAAAGGTTGTTTACTTCTAGAAAAAATCATCTTTTTAGAGTTTTTGCGAAGCCTTTATAGATTTTTTTTCTCTTTGTAAATCACATTTTTATTACAAGAAACCAACCCAAAAAATTCGCTTTGTTTCTTTTTATGGAAAATGATCGGATTATCCGTTTTTTTAAGGTGGTAGACAATGTAATGTTTGTATTATTACTTCTTTCTTGGGCCTCAATTGTCATTTTGGATGGTATCTATGTCTTTAACTTGAGAACGGTTAAAGATAGACACCTTTCGAAACGTCGTGTATCATTTAAAAATAAAGACAATGGAAGTCCAAAAACTGGTATTATGAGAATTAGATTATTCCTTAAACTTAAAATATTTTGACTAACATTTTTCATTATTAGTAAGTGTTGGTCCTTAGCAATAATTTTTCAAGTTAATGCGTGTAGGTTAAGAATTACCTATTTAAAAAATTGATTGAATGGGAAATGAAAAGAAATAAACAATTTTTTATCTATTAGAGAATATTCAGGGAAAAAGGGTAATACTGTTAAATAAATAAAGTAAATTTAACAATGCCAACATCCCCCAACAAAACAAAACTAAGTAAAGTTCTGGTTAGCATTTACTGCATTAAGAAAATTTTAGGTATTTTTAAAATACTTTTTTATTTTACCTGAAAAACGATGCATTAAATAATATGCAGAATTCCAGAAATTTGCCAAAGTAACAATATTCCTATTTGGTAAGAACTTTTGAAGACATGAAGTACATTTTTACTTTTTTCTTAAAGAACAAATTCTATAATTTTATTTGTGTAAAAAACAAATAATGAGGGTATTTTTTATTGACCTGGAAAATATATTATTGTTAATTTTGGGACAGTTTAAAAAATGATCGGTAGAATAAAAATAAAATATTTTTACTGGTCTTTAATATTTAGAATGTTTGCTGCACTTTAATCTTACCCATCTCAAATATTAGCTCATAAGTACACTTTATACAGTGCATTTCTTTTATGTCACCCCATTTTATTTTTTAAACGGAATAATTTAGAAATGTAAAACTTTAAGGAATAAAATTGATGTATAAATACTATATTTTAGGGTAAAATTGACAGATAAAAATTACAAGTTGGCGGCTGGGCACCATCTTGTAAAAAAATTAAATGGAAAGGGAGGTCTTGTGACACAATATTTTAAATCTCCTGCCAATTACTTGACAACATAACCCTAGAATATAAAGTCAATACCTCCACCTAATACAAAATGGGGATTCTTTAAAAATTACCTAAATACCTGATTTGGATGGCCGTATTTCCGAAACTAATAAAGTTAGATATACCTAATATGGTGTTTTCTCAAAGCTCTCCTAAAGATATTTCTAATGCTGATACTAATGATCATATACAGAGTAGAAGAAAGTATGTATTTTTTTTTAATGAAACGCCCTATATATTATATTATAATTAAAAAGAGCTTTAGGAAAATACTACATTAAGTACATCTAACTTTATTAGTTTCGTAATATGGCTCAAAAAAATCAGGTATTTAGGTAATTTTAGAGTACCGCCATTTTGTATAGGGTAGGGTTATTAATGGATGGTATTTCTTTGGGTACACGCCAAAATTAAATTAAAAGTACTAAACACCAAAAACATTTAAACAAGTAAAAGATAATTAAAAATCGACGTTTCGGTGGCAAATCTGCCACCGTTGTCAAGACAAATGGAAATAAAATAATAAAAATGAAAACAATATTTATTTTATTTATTTTATATATAAGTTAAAAACCAAACAAGATACGGCTCTCATTAAAAGGGCATTGGATTAACCATTGAATGTCCCACAATTTTTTCCATTTAACCATCATTCTATCTCTTATAGTTTTCAATATCCCAATACATAATATATTAAATATATCCCATATTTTACATATTATTTTATTTCCATTTGTCTTGACAACGGTGGCAGATTTGCCACCGAAACGTCGATTTTTAATTATCTTTTTACTTGTTTAAATTTTTTTGGTTTTTAGTACTTTTAATTTAATTTTGGCGTGTACCCAAAGAAATACCATCCATTAAATGAATCCGCCAAACTACAGAACATATCTTCAATTAAGGTTATTAAGTTAATATTTTAGAAATATAAAGTACTCGTCATGAGCTTTAAAATAATGTATCACAAGACCCCCTTTTTTTTAACTTTTTTCCAAGATGGTGCCCTGCCGCCAACTTAAAATTTCTATGTGGCAATTTCACTCTAAAATACAATATTTATGGATCAATTTTATATCCCATATTTTTAATTTTTAAAATTGACTCGTTAAAAAATAAAAGGGGGCGGACATTAAAGAAATGCACTGTATATTACTTCTGGGCGTCAAGACCGATTCTAAAGATATCTTGTAATCGTAAACTGATAATAAAAGTTTGTCTATGAAACATTGAAATTGCTCGAAACCTTATAATTTCTTTAAAAATCGCTAACATATTAAAATAGGAGTACTTGCACATAAAACAATATAAAGTAAAATAAAACGGGAAAATGATAGCCGTGACTGACTAGTTAAAGAAAACCGGGAGTAGTGAAACTGCAGTCATTTAGAAAAGGTCAATTTAAATGATTAACTTTTTACTGGAAATGCCGGTTTGTTGAAAATCGTGTTCTCCATTATCAAACCAACCCTAGATAAAAAAATACGTTTAATAAATATATCCAATAAAGAGGAAATAATCCCGTATTAAATTAAGTTAAAAAAAACAAGCCTTAAAACTATTAAGAAACAAGACTTAATATACACTTTGCACACTTGTTTTTACACTACCTGGATGAAAACTTATACAAACAAATGGAAAATCCAGAAATATTATATTAATGAGATTATTAGTAAGTACACGTTTATAATTATGAATTTTAAATTATATATAACAAAAACCGATAATTGTTTTATAATTTAGGGTTAATTAACTAAAATTATACTTCTACTCTAATAAATAATGACCTTGTTATGCATAGGTTATCAGAAATATTTTACGTAAACTAACCATGTTTTTAAACTAATTACCATTATCAAAATTTCATACCTTTAACTTAATTATAAAGTAATCTCAGCCTAATATAATCTTTTTTTAACCTTCTCTAATGTAAGATTTACTTAACAAATACGAGATAAGGTTTGGTAAAATGTTTTCTTCTTATGGCTAAGCACTTGTAACACTCTTAATATTAGGGATAAAAAAAGAATGTTAAAATAATCATTTAGGGATTTTTACGTATAATTTAGTGGCGTATACACTGTGTCCAAAATTGGTAGGGTATGTATTGGGATATTGAAAACTAAAGAGATATAATGATGGTTAAATGGAAAAAATTGTGGGACATTCAATGGTTAATCCAATGCCCTTTTAATGAGAGCCGCATCTTGTTTGGTTTATAACTTATTTTGAAAAACCTGAAAATATGTATTTTAGAAAACGTACTGTAGTTTTTTTATTTTAAATAGTTTTGAAAACCTGTAAAACCATTTTTAAGCAACTTTTTAAGAGCTATGGATTTCTGTATTCAGACTTTAATTTCGACGTTTTGGTTTTGATATACCATCATCAACTTTCGTTTTTCTTATGGCGGCAATTTTGTTTTTTTGCACATTTTTAAAAAATGTTTTTTTTTTACTTTAAAATGATGTATTAAACTTTATAGGTATTTTTAATTTTTATGTCAAAAGTCATCAAAATTATTTTTTCGCCGAGTTGGCCATGACTGGACTGCGGAAGCCATTAGCTCTAGAAACAATTGTTATTCAATTTCCAATAATGACCTATGTTGAAAAAGGCACTTTTAATAAATTCATGTACCCAAAAAAAATGGATATTTAGCTTGTGTGCATCGGCACAATAAAAAAATATCTGTTAATTATAACAAGCTGTAAATTTTTATCAGAAATATGTATATGTGCTCAAAAACATTTTTTTTTATTTTATTACCCATAGCATAACATGCAAACCGCAAATTTATTATGTCTTTTAATTGGCTCTAACACAGTTGAAAAACCAAATTTTACTTACATAATAGTCTGTGAAAAAAAATGTTCTCTACACTTATTACCAATCATCTATTTTAAATTATAGCTTATTTTTTGTTTTTTTTTATTTTATTTTTTATTTAACATTTACCAGCTTTAAAAAAACAATGGTTTAAAAAAGTATAACTCACTGATTGCAGCTCATCTATTATAAAAATCAGGTTATCTTAAAATCTTCAAAATATTTTTGAATGTTTGTTTGTACTACAATTTATATTATTGTTTTAAAACTAGATTTTTTTTGCTTTGTTTAAACTTCCATATGCAATTACATTTTTACCTCTTAAGTAAAAAAACATAGTTTTTTTTAGAAACTAGTATGTAAGTATAATGTAGTTAAATTGTGTTCGTGAAAATTTTGATACTCTAAATTGGGTATTTGTATGTTATGGATAATAAAATTTTAAAAAAATGTTTTTAAGCACATAAACCTATTTCTGGTAAAAAGGTAATAACTTGATATTATTACCTCATATTTTAATGTGCTGATGCACACAAGGTAAATATCCATCTTTCTTTGGGTACATACAAGTTTAAAAAGTTAGAAATAAACTTGCATTACCTTTCCTAATACAGGTCCTTATTGGAAATTTATTGGCAATTGTTTCTAGAGCTAATGGCTTGCGCAGTCATGGCTAACTTGGACAAAAAATAATTTTGACGATTTTTGACATAAAAATGAAAAAAAAAACCTATAAAGTGTTATACATCATTTTAACAAACCGTTCAACAAAACACGTTCAACAAAAAACGTTGTTTAATAATGTGCAAAAAACAAAATGGCCGCTATAAGAAAAACGAAAGTTAATAATGGTATCTTAAAACCGAAACGTCGAAATTAAAATCTGAATACAAAAATGCATTGCCCTTATAATGTTTTTATAGATTTCAAAAATTATTGAAAATAAAAAACCACAGTACTTTTCTAAAATGCACATTTTTAGTTTTTTCAAAATAACTCAAAAACCAAACAAAATATGGCCGTCATCAAAACGGCATTAGATTAACCATTGAATGGCCCACAACTTTTTCATTTAAGCATTTTCCTATCTCTAATAGTTTCCAATATCTCAATACATTCCCTACCAATTTTGGACACACTGTATATATTTTGTCTATTGACTTATTTTAAAGATATAACGTAGAGTTGGGATTTTAAATAAAACACCCTGTATATTTTATCATTAGTTGAAAGGTCTCCTTAAAATCTATAAGAAATACCATATTTGATGTATCTATTTTTTAATAGTTTCGAAAATATAATCATCATCAGGATTTTTTAACATAACACCCTGTATATTATATTACCGTTGCAAAGATTTTTAAAAAGGATTAACAAAATACCATATTTGAGATATTTATCTTAATAGTTTTGGAAATATGAGAAAAGTAGGTATACTTACATAAGGATTAAGATTTGGAAGCTTTATATTTCCGCAACTTTAAGAGAAAAACATTTTAATTTTTGTAAATTTTTAAAGGTCTTGCAAAAATGTCCATTTAATGGTGACAGTTAAACAGGGTGTTTTTTAAAAAATGCCGTTTTATTATCGAATTTCTGACGATGGCTATCTTTCCGAGACTATGACAAATAACAAAATAAATGTGGTATATTTTACAGCTTTAAACAAGACCTTTTAATTGGTAATAAAATATACAGGATGTTTGATAAAAAAGACAACTATGTGTCACAACTTTAAAATAGAAGACAATGGAAAAACTAAAGGGACGCCACTTAATTCAACGTAAAAATTCCCAAAACTTTTCTATTAAGATTTTTCTTCTATCTCTAATATCAACAAGTTACAAGTGCTTGGCCAAATTGACAAAATTTGAAAAACACTTCGTATCTCCCAAACGAATCAAGTTAGCGATAATTTACTTTTTCCATTAAATTTGTTTAAAAACTTGAAATCGAGATTGTACAATCAGATTTGTTCTATATCTTTTGATTTCGGTAAACCGGCAGATAAACGAAAAGGCCCAACCTTTACTTTCACCAAATTTGACAAAGGCCTAAGGACTGTATACCGAACTGTCATATATTTAGTTGTTTACCTCATCTTTTTCCAGTTATTTTAAAAGTGTCTATTAAATATTACTACACCTTTTAAACAAGTGTGTGTTGCCACCAGGGACGCTATACGAATATTTACTATCTCTCTGGATGGTTTAGTGGCTTGTTAAACAGTATTACATTTTCAACAACAAATCTGCATGGTTTAGCTTAATTATTCCCAGTGGAAAAATATAGAGCTGAAAAAAATAATCCGTGTTTAACCTAGGTATATTTACTGTTTAGATAAAAACAAAGCTTTTTCCTATTTTTTTTTAATTTAATATTAAAGAAAATATAATTTTTATGCCTTTGATTGGTAATTTTCTAAAATTGTAAATTAACCTTTAATTAGTCGCACGTGTATTTTGTACACCAATCCTAAAAAGATATTACCATTTGCTTTAAAAACGTTTTTTTTTTTACTACGAATCCATGTATCTTAGCAAAAGGATGTCGTTGATGTGTTGTGGTGGTTTTTTTTTAAATAGTATTTAGTTGGGACAATATTGATATTTATTTGTAAACGGTGCTTAAAATACACCGCGCGACTAGTATTAATGTAAATATTATTAAGCGCAGTATTTTCCTTTTTTACTTTCTTTTATAAAATTAAAGTGGTTATTCAAAATGTATACAAAAACATATTTAACTTTGCCTTCCAGGGACCAAAGACCAGTAAAAATTCCCAAAAAGTTGACCGACGTTGTTTACCAAATTATTTTGATTTGTTTTAATTTTAAAGAAATATTTTGCCTTTATAAACTAGAATTATTATTTACAGGTTATACATTTGTAATAAAAGAATATTTAGTAATTAACACGTTATTTGTTGCACATATCTGCAAAAAAATAGCTTTAAAAATCGTAAATTTCTATTGGTGTATTAAATACTTCGCGTGACTAATTATGGTAACAATTTTTAGGGATCTAATTAAAGGTTAATATTATTATTTACAAAATATCTAATACATCGTATTCCATGACTTCGATTGCATAGTGTGACATGTAAAAGGCCAACCATATCGAAAATTACTTGCCGCGTCCGCTCAGTTAGTTATATTCGGCCAAATTCATTTTTCTCGATAGACGAATGGATCCAAATACGATAGATTTTTGTATTTTTATCACCAGTTGCCAAGATGTATTTTAACATGCAGGAAGATACATCAGCTGCCTTACTACAATTATTTTTCTTGCCTTTAAAGAGCACCGCAAAATTTTCATGAAAACCAGATAGAGCTTCCAAAGTTCGCCAAGAAGATTTTGATATTTAGCTTGTTTCTCCTGTTCATTTATATCGCTGGGGCGAAGAACTTTATATACATGCATGAAGTGACTTTAAGGAGAACGATGTCGGTTTTATTCATGCGAAGTTGATAATTGATTCCCGTTTCCTTGCTGATACCCTACATTGGAGTGAATATTGCACTCAATGTTCTACTAAATATGGTAAATTCCTTGTAGCAGGTGTTAACGCAAATAATTGATCTAGAGTTTTTGGGCTGACGTACATCTCCAGTTCGCCCTTCTACAAACTTATTAGAAATTGGTATGTCTTCGTTAAGGAAGAAAACGAAGATTCTGGCTAAATGCGGATGTGTATTGAATTTTTTTCACTAGTAGTTATTATTGCTATTCGGGCTGGGTGCAAAATAGTTTCTAGTCACACCATGACTTTTAAACTCCTTTATCGTAATTGGTGGCTCTTACCTCATAAACCTTTTTTTCCGCTGTTATTAAAAGACCCGTGCTGTTTGATGAGCTGAAACGTATTTCTGTTGCATGTGTTTTTAAGGTGTTTTTGACATGTATTGTTATGACTTTATATCTAAGTTTTGCAGGGAAGGAATTGTTGGCTCATATACAGGGTAAATTTTATGAATGAAATTGAAAAACTATTGCTACGTCATAACTTATAATCTACAAAAAGTTAGTTTAATATTTTTGATTTTAAAGATACCGAATTATTTTGAATAAAATAAAATATCATAAGTTTTAAAACAAATTAGGACTAATATTGGTAAGCAAATTAGTTACCTATTTTGTATATCAGAAATTATTTAATATAATAACTATAAGCCATATAATTTTAACTTTAGTCACGTTAAAATATACGACAACCACAACTTACAGTTGACATTATAAGTTGTGTTTTGGTTTAGTTTTTACAGGAAACAAAAAGAAATAGTCAAATATTCTGTAACAAAAAATAATTAATATATTTTTTTATTATTCGTAATGAATTGTGCTTTAAATTTTACGTTTTTTTACTGAGAATACTTGACTTTTCCTTAAGTAAAAATATCGCAATTTTTAATATTATGTATATAGTATGTATAATTTATTACAGTACGAATACGCTCTTTATATTATTATTTATTAATAAAGTATTAGCCATTATTTTTGTTACAGAACTTTCTGTTAATTAAACACAGTAATTAAAACATCTTTCAAATAAAGTAGCATAAACGCCTTTGTTTTAAAGAAAATTCAACACTTAACATTATATAATATACCTATAGTTATAGTATAATATAGTCTTATAACTAAACCCAAAAATCCCTTTATATGTTTTAAAGTTGAGTCTTTCGAAAAAAAAATTAATGCTTAAAACGACTTTATTATTTAACGTGATTCTTAATGCACTGATGCCAATTAAAGTCTTAGGTTATCTAGTTTTATTTTAAAGTTAAAAGAAAATCATTCTACTGTCATAAAAAGCGTAGGTATGCTAAATATCCCAATATCTAATGATTTGTCTTTCTAAATTCTCAAAGTCAGTTATTAGATGACATGTACGGTAGTTGGCTCAATAATAAACATACGACTTACACTTAAAACATGGTGTGTAAGTTTTCTGATATGTCAAAATAATATTTGTCTTGGTTCTTCCAATAAATAAAGGTTTTTGCATTTAAAAACGGTTTGCAACAACGCATAATATTAGCAATGACTAGATTGAACCCCGTCAAATTCGACAGGTTTTAGACAGTTATTAGCAATTTAAATTAGGCGCCTCTATCGAATGTTTTTAACTTTTCTTGAGCACTATGATATTTTGTTTGCCATATTTTGCTTGAATTTGAAAAATAAGACATTTTTTACAAATATAGGAAATGTCTTTTTTCCATTTTATAAAGATAGACCAAATTTGTCTAATTTTGAAGGGTTTATTTCAGCTATATACATATATTTAGAGAAAAAAAACGCAACAACAAAATAATAAAACAAAACGCACCAAGACATCAGGTAAGGCAAATACCCTTGGCCGCGTTATTAATACCCTATAAAATTATTTGTGTTATGTCAAGCAGTCGTCTACAAATGATATATTAAACACGCATCATGCAATGGCCCACATGAGGTTAATATGGCGCATTTACATTTACTACATAAAATCCAAATAATGCATATGTTGCGTAACATGAGCCGCATGCAATATTTGGGCACGTCTTGCCACAGTTCTTGGGAGAAATAGGTAAATATTTTTATTTTTTTAACGCCACATAAACGGCAATTACAAAATCGCAAGAATAGCAAGGTTTTTTGGTTTATAATTTATTTGTTTTCTGGGAATATAAGTTAAAACAAAATAATATTTGGCTTTGCTTCAAAATAAAAATAGTTATTAAATATTTTAATAAAACTTTACCTTTTATATATTTTAAAAAGCTATTCCACCCTTGCAATAATATAATAAAAATCAAGAATACTATTTAAAATAATTGATGAATTATTTAATATAATATAGGTAACAAAATTTGAGAAAAAACTTACATATATCAGGTTGCAACCCCTAAACATAGGTTCAAGGGCTTTCGGTCGATTTTATTTTAAGTAATCTTTTTTTATATTATTGCCAGCACAGAATAGCCCTTCATAATATCAAAAAAAGATCATATAAATTGTCACAGTATAATTCTCTTACAAAGGTACTGGCCAAAAAATTTAGCTTAGCCTTTTTAATAAAATTTATTAATTATGTAAATAAAAAAACAAAAAGAAATGGCATACGGGGTTACCAAGCGGTTATCCATCAAAATACTAACCGTGCCCGACATTGCTTGACACTTATTTATTGGAGGAGAACTGGTATGTTAAAGCGTTAAAGCAGTACTTCAAAAAATTGCAAAATCCTGGCGACACATACTTTTTTTTATTGGCATCAAAAATAATTTTTCATTCTAAGAAACAAAGACAAAGAAACAATAAAAGAAAATAGTGCAGTTTATACTACCGAAAAATATAATCAGTAAAGTGGTGCAGTTTATACTACCCAAAAACTACCACTATTTTGTTTCACGCAACACCCACTCCACATCCATGAAGTCACGTAATGTTCTCGGCAGTAGGTTTGTTCCAGCAGGCTGTCAGAAATGTTTGCAACCGTTCGGATTCTGCGCACGTCAAATTTGTCGTTCCAGCAGTGTTTGTAACATTAAACAATTGTTTGTTGTTCCAGTAGTTTTAGGATGTTGAAAACATGTTGGAAACTGTTAGAAAAGTTTGCAAACTTTCTTTAAACATTACTGACAAATTTTTAACATAACCTTGCTTGTATTGACTTATAAGCAGTATGCACGCTTTGTTTGTTTTTCGTTCCAGCAGAAAAGTGTTGCTAACATTTCTGACTAATGTTTGTAACAGTTTCTGCATTTTACGATTGTTGCTAATATGTTTCCCACATTCTGCTAAAACAAACCTAGTATAGGCAATACACATTGCACTTTATTTTTGTGTTTTTAAAGAAAAAATAAATAAAACATTAAAATAAATAGTAGTGATAAGACGTCTCAGTAACCGGAGGATCCTTAAAAAAAGTCATATAAATTGGTGCAGTAGAAGTCTCTAACAAAGTTTCTGAAAATTATGGCTTTGCGTTTTAAATTGTAAATTGCCAAAAGGCAAAGTGACATAAAATAACCACACACTGTTTATTTATCAGTTTTAGTCATCTACCCTTAAGGGAAATTTAAACAACGCGTAGAATCATAAGCAGAAATTTAGCTTTTTGTCATATTAGTTTAAACAAAGTTAATTTTTAATTATGTTATAACATAAAATAGTTTAATATTTGCTATGTAATTATTGGAGTGCTTCAAGCGATATTGTGATCTTGCAAATATGCTCGCAATAAAGGCATAGTTTAAGTAGAGCAAACTTTCTCAGCGTTGAGATTTATCGTAGGCCAAAATTCCCTGGCAGTTTTGCCTTGTTTGTAGTACGCAAAACAAGAAGTAAACAAAATTTAATTTTAAATGAAATTCGATTATTTTAAAACTCCACAGTTTTTTGGTGGCTCTACCTAAAAAAAATGTCCTATTTTATTTCTGTACTAAAGAATATTTTTGAATAGATCCTAGAATATTTAGTTTTATTAGCAAACATTAATTAATAACGGTATATTTTATAGACGTAACTATTAAGTTTTTTAGCAGTCAACCATAGATGTCTCACATTTAGATACACAGAGCCTATTCGTCATATATTTATATAATAATTTATATTATTTTAAATTTCTTTACAAACATAAATTAAGTAGTGATATAAAAAAAAATTGATGGACACGATACGTCAACAGTGAATAAGGACAAATATTTGCTAAATTGTCTTTAAAGAAAAGGTAAACGGATTACCTTGGTCACGTTGACAGAAATAATAATTTAATATCATGAGTTTAATGTCACTTGATGAAATAAAAATAAAGGATATGACCCAAATTCTGTGATGTATTTTGGACTACTAAACATGAATGCGTGATCAGAAAAGTCATAATTTTTTTCTGATACTAAAGAAAAAGTGATGGTGGCTCAGATATGCAAAATACGTTTTTTATTTAGGTTCTGAACTTAAATCAAGGGTAAATTTTGCTTTAGCATCCACCAATATATAGTACTTTGCAAAAAAGCGTTAAAAAATTTCTGATTTTATATTCCATATTTTAGGGTTAGAATTTGGCATATATCACATAACTGGGTCCAATACTTTTGTTTTATTTTCTAGAATAGCGTAAGTCGAAGCAAGATAAAGGAGACAAAAAAGAATCGGCCAAAAAACAATGTCATGGTTTTGTAATATCAGAGCAGGAGGAATGATCTGTCCAACAACTTCTAAGAATGGCATAATTTTTTTAAAAATTGGCCGCTAACCTAATAAATGACGTAAACGTTTTTGTCAATATTATTATTAGAATATTTAAAAAAATGTATATTTTATTATGTTCTAATTATTGAAAACTGTCAGAGTGGCAAATCGGTTGATAGCATTTCATTATTTCAGTTACATTGTTAAAGCTTATGTAATACATTTATTTGATATACTTACTTATTTAACTTTATTTTAATTAGACCAGGATCTTTATTTTTATACATTCCATGTTTCAATTTGCCGCCCCTTGAAGGTGTCACCCGTGGCAGACACCACCGTTTGCCCCCACCCCTCCTAGATTCGGGAGTGCTGTTAATACTTTTTTTTCTTAAATACGGCAACAATTGACATAGAGCGTATTAAACTTTTTGATGTAACTGTATTTTTAAAATTTATTTAAATACGGTACTGACTCCTCCTTCAAACGAATAAGCAGCGATAAATTTACATGATTCTGCCCGATACTTTGTTTGGCGCTAGGCGCGTTTATCTTCGAGGTGCTTGCGCATAAACTTATTTTTCCGCCCATGAATTGTAACTTTTGTTTCGCGCAGGTACCAAGCATTGGCTATCGATTGAGATCAGTGCAGTCGACACATAAAATACTGATCCTTGGGACATGGTAAAATGGCTAGGCACCCTAGTTAGTGCGGTTGGTAGTGACCCTGCATTTTGATCCTGGTGTTCTGGATTTTGAATAATGTGTACATGCATGAGATGTACCTTATGTGGATTTTTCTGGTTTTACCATTAAAACTGTTTTAAGTGTTGCACATTACAACTAAAAAAGTAATTACCTATTATTTAAAATACATAAATATTACACAATTAGGTTAACAAAAATATGAAAATTTTAAAACCTAGAAAAGGGAAAGTTGACTGTCCCGTATATTCTTTGTATTATTTTTAACTATACTTATAGAAACTAAATAATATAAGCAAAAGCTTTATCACTTTATAAAAAAATTCTTGTGATTTTATAAACACAACATCTTTTTAAACAAAGCATAGGGTGAACTACCTGAATGTTGGCACCCCACCAATTATTGGCACCTACGAATGTTTTTCAAGTTTTTATATGTGAACGGGCCTATTAAAAAAAGAGAATATTTTTACTTAGTGGCACCATTCTATTGTGTAGATCCGGCAAATTATTACATTATTTATTTAGGGTCGTTTGATTAATATAAGCCCATTGATGATAGGCATCTCGGGTAACATAATATATAAAATGTACACATTGGTGTATGTTATTTAATATTTTTAATAATTACTGTTAAGATTTAGTGTTTTAAGACATATGGTATGATAGAGCCGTAATAAATAGAAAGCCATAAAAACTCCTGTTTTTGTCATTAATTTACCTTATGCTTTTAGAAATACCTTATTTAATTACTCAATTATATTTTTTGTTTTTTTACTGTGTTTAATTTAATGGGAAATGGAAAACTTTAATTATTTACTTTACTAAAAGTGCTTCTTTATAAAAAGTCCTGCTTGATGGGAAAATTCCTATGGGGAAGTTCCTATGTCATTTTATGAAGTTATATAAATATATCTTCGGAGTCGCGTTTTTTTGAGATACAGGCCGTTAAAGTATTCTTAAAAATCAGTATTTTATAAACAAACTAAAGCTCTAACCAGATTGACCTAAACCTCTAACTAGGTTGACCTTATTGGGTCCAGTGGCGTCTAAGTGGGCACCACAGCCAATATTATTAAGGGAAAAATGTACGCCACTGGCTTTTTATGTAGTTTTTACATTTTTTTCCTAGAAAGCAACCTAAAATTCAACTTTTACTATAATAATTTTTTTTGTATCTGGCTTAGTATTTAAAATATTTATAAAAACCGAAATAAAAAAAAACGCCCTGTATCTCAAAAACGAAGCATTTTTGAACATGGAGATTTTTTTATAAAATGACATAAAAAATTACCCCTTAAAGTTTTGTACCATTGTTATACCCTGTATTTTAATTTGTAAACAAGTCTTTTATAGGCCACCCTGTATATCCAACATACAAATATTTTTGTGAAAAAGTATTTTCCCATCAAGCAAGACATTTTTTGAAAAGGCACTCTTTTTGTAAAGTTTATAATAAAAAAATCTGATTTGGTTAGAACTTTCAAAGACACGCTGTATTTTTATTTATAAAAGTTAGTGTCCGGAATTATTAAAAACTTATTTAAATGTTTTTGTTACTTATTTTAATCAATTTAGTTTTGTTTTTTAAAGTTTACCACATTTAAAATTCTAGTAATGTCCCGTTAAACGTTTTAAAGAACTTTTAAAAACTTTAACGTAAATATATTTTTATTTCTTAGAGTTAATGTCCCGGCTTATTAAAAACTTATTTGAATGTATTTGTTACTTATTTTAATTTATTTAGTTTTGATTTTTAAAGTTTAAGACATTTAAAATCCTAACAATGTCCCGTTAAACGTTTTAAAGAACTTTTAAAAATTAAAACGTTAATATATATTTATTTCTCAACGTTAGTGTCTTGGCTTATTAAAAACTTATTTGAATGTATTTGTTACTTATTTTAATTTATTTAGTTTTGATTTTTAAAGTTTAAGACATTAAAAATCCTAATAATGTCCCGTTAAACGTTTTAATGAACTTTTGAAAATTAAAACGTTAATATAAATTTATTTCTAAACGTTAGTGTCTTGGCTTATTAAAAACTTATTTGAATGTATTTGTTACTTATTTTAATTTATTTAGTTTTGATTTTTAAAGTTTAACACATTTAAAATCCTAACAATGTCCCGTTAAACGTTTTAAAGAACTTTCAAAAATTAGAACGTTAATGTATCTTTATTTTTGAGAGTTATTGTCCCGGCTAATTAAAAACTTATTTAAATGTTTCATTCTAACTACTAGATTTAAAACATTTATAGAACTAAGTGCGATGAGACGAAAAGTCATTGTCAATAAAACTAGTTTAATTTTTTAAGGGTAAATGACATAAAAATCAATTTTTAAAAATAATTATCAGCAACAGCTGGTGATGGCCGTTTTCGTAGGTCAACCCGAACATTGTTAAATATACTATTTTTTAATTGTTGATTATTACAGACTATTAAATTACTTTAGCCCGTTATTTGTGTTACTAGTACACATATTATCGCTAAAAATAGATTAGTTGCTGAACAAGAGGCCTAAATAAAATTTTACAAATAAGTTTTACTTATAGTGCGGGTTGAACCACCAAATTAGCTATTACTAGCTGCTGCTGATAATTATGTCCAAAACTAGGTTATTTTTTTATATAAAGTATATCTGAGTATACATTGCTAAAAAGCTTGTAAAATGGCATTTTTAAAAATGTCATAGCCAACTACTGTTTCCATTTAAAAAATGATACTTTATGTCGTAGCTTAAAAACGGACAACTACATTAAATATCGGATAACGTTTTTTTATTTAGAAGAAAATAACCTACAAGTTTTTTTCTTGTACTTTTTTCTATGAAAAATATTAACTAATCTACAAAAAAAATCTAGTAGGCCATGTTTTTTTAGACGAAACAAAATTTAATTTAAACCAAGCTCTATAAACTACATATTTCCACTTAAAGATCTCTGAAGCTGCAGCAGTTTCTAAGATCTCTGTACTAAACATTGAAAAAACTTAACCTGTATATTGTATATGCTATCTAAAAAATATAAGCTGGTTCTGGATAATGTCCTTTTTTTTCAAACCTAGGCAGTTGATTTATCCGCTATGCAGCACCCTGTATATTTTTTTATTCAAAAATTTATTTCTTTACCTTAACTTAAGTTCAACATAACTTATGGTTATTTTAAATAATATTGACTTTATTAGTCATAAAAAAGTGATTTCGCGGCTTTTAGAGTATTATTTAACAATAAAAATTTGCGTTATAAAAGGTTACAGCAAAAAATACGTCATTAAAACAATACCTCATTCAAAAAATAATAGTTGCAGTCAAGCTGAATTACTTTTTATACACGTTTTTATATTCTGGATAACCTAAAGTCGTTGCCTTTTTTTTTTAACTTTGTATGTAGCAAATTTTTATCGGCGTTATTTTTTTAATATTCATAGGTTATATTAATTTTTGTGAAGAGATTCAATTTTAGAAATGTAGAAAATTCACATGGTGTTTCAGTAAAAATACCAAAGTTGCCCTATATCAAAATTTTTGGCCATTTTGTTTTGGGGGTAACCAAATTAACCAATTGACAAGAATATAAAACACTAAAAATAAAAAAAAATAAAAAATTAAGGCTTTTTAAAAACCGCATTTACTTGACTTGTTCTAAAGTTATTATCGGTTAAAATCGGTTTAAAAGCACTCTGTATTAAAAAAATATCAAATATTGTTGTAAAACACTTATTAAATTAATCTAAGAAATATTAGAGTGGGACAACACAAATAATAATTTACTTTTAAATTTCAACAATTATTTTTTTTGTGCGACACGCTAAAAATAATAAAAAACAATTTTTCATTACTATATTTATGCTTAAATATTTAAGTGCTAAGCTCTAATAATAAAAAATGGTCTACAATTAGGTTTTGTTAATAACTTCAAATTTACTCACTTTTAAAGCACAATAGGTAATTTCGAAGCACTTAATTACAAGGTAAAGTAGTTTTTCTGCCACGACAAAAATGATTGCCTTTTAATGTCAGGTTATTAAAAGAAATTAAAAAAAACTTTTATAATGTTAGAGTTTAAAGAAACTTATGAATACAAGTCTTTATAAAAATAATAAAAATAAATAACCTTAAAATATTTTAAATTTATAAATATACCTAGTGTCAACCCATTTATTAGACGGGCCATAACTCCTAGATCATTAGACATATCAAAATGAGACTTAGTATAGGTAAATGATATGATAAGAGGAGAGTTAACGCATATTTTCCACTTTTTAGTTACTTCTGGTTTGACCAGAAATTACTTTAATTTTAAATTTTTAAATGTAACACCCTGTAAATTTTGTCCTTTTTGACTTCCTTATACAATTCTAAGATAGAATGTTACATTTTAAAAGTTTTTAAACCTAATTTTTTAAAGCCATTTTTAATATTGCATCTAAGTGGCCATAACTGGATGCAAATTAATTCAGTCACCCTAGGTGATGTTAAAAAAATATAAGCGCAAAGTTTTAGGGACTAATATGAAAAAGAAATAAAACCATGTGTCAAATTGACATTTTCGTGTCTAACTATTATTTTTTAAATGGCAATTTACATATAATAAAGTATTTTTCATTTTGGTATGTTACAGTGGCGGCGCCAGGGGTGGGCGCGGTGTGGCGAGCGCCCGACCTAAATTGCTCTCGCCCAACCGTTTGCCCAACCTGCTAATTGAACGCAAAAAGTCATGTTCAAAAACTATTCCATTTATATAAAATATTTAGTCAGCTCATCTTTAAGTAATCCGAATTATGGAATTCTTGAATAAATGGTCGCCATATTAAAAATTAGCATTATGTTGCGCTGTTATTAAAGAAACGGATTTTAGTGTAAAATACAAATATGAAATTAAATATCCTAAAAAATTTTTACAAAATTCCAAATTTTTAATGACCTAATGTATATCATTTATTAACAAAATAAAATACAGTGATCATATTAAAATAGTTACCACTTTGTCTTTTAAATGGGACTTTTTTCAAATAGAAATGGGAATCATGTAGAACCTTGTTTTAAAGGCCTTTTAATTCTCTACTCAACGCCACATTGGTTTTGATAATCGGTCCAGCCGTTCCACACTTAGAACTGTTTGAAATTTGGCTTAAATACCGTACAAAGAGTGCGGTTTTAATGAAATTTGTTTGTAAGTCTAGAACGCCCTTGCCGATTTTCAAAAGCAAAGTGGCGTAAAGTACAAAATTCAAGGACCTTTAAAACGAGGTGCTACATGACCTTATTACCTTACATAGGACATACAATAAATACAACTGTTCAACTAATAGGGATGTGCAAATTTTCGTGAAATTTGATGTGAAAATGTTGCCACAGTTCTTTTACCCAATTTGCGATAATTGCAGGTTGGAGGGGTTTTTAAATAAAATATTATTTGGCTTTTTTCAGAATAATTAAAAAAAAGCCAAATAATATTTTGTTTAAATTTAATCTCCCAGGAGGGGGTTTTTGTTTTTAGTTTATGGGACCTTAAAAATAAGCTTCAAAAATATTTGTACTAAATTTTAAAACGCCTTGTATTTATATAATAACAATATTGCACTGCACATTTTACTGCCCACCCTCTAAATTTCTCTGCTGAATATTGCCCAACTTTAAAAAAAGCTGGTGACGCCACTGGTATGTTACCACAAAAGTGTATATTTATATTATTTTAAACAATTATTAAATGAAAAGGGCAAAATTACAAAGTTAAACACTTGAAAAAGCCTAAGCTAAAAAAAATACCTAAAAATGTGGTCCTCTTAAGTATTAAACTTAAGTCCGAAATACAGGTCAAAATATTATTTTGGGCATAAATAGATCTTCAGCGGTGATAAAAGTACAAGGAAAAACACTGATAATAGCTTTTGGCCCAAAGCAAAAAAACGTGCAAAACTAAAAATATAGTGAATAATTTATACGTCTATATGGTTATTGCAAAAAGAGAGGCAGCATTTTTTTGAACACTGCAAGAAAATGGGCTTTTGCAGCTAGAGCACAAAACTGCTGTCGTACTTTTGCAAGTTTTTTTCTAGAACATTACCTTATATATATTTCGAATACAATGGATACTTAGTCTTAGATCTCTTTTAAAGTTTGCCATATGCCATATGTAATGTATGTAATCTTTAACTAAAAGATCAGCCAAATAATAAATCGACTTACATTAACATTTTTTACAAAAGATGTACACATAATAAAAAAATAGTGTAAAATTTGACCGTCCCTAGCCATGTTATTAAAATAAGTTTTGTTACACACGTGGTGACATGGAGTATGGGAGACTCCGTGACTCACCTAACTTGAAAACAGATACACGCTGGATACTACCTTTTAAGCACCTACAACTAGACTAAGTTCTAGCAAGGTACCATAAATAATAGGTTTCATTTACCATTGTGCTGGTAGATAATAACCAAAATAAAATTTGCAGAGTTTGAGGGGCTTCATGTCACCAGTTAAGGGTAAACATAGGTAAATAGTTACGTTCTTATGAGTTTTAAGATTAAAAACAAATATGTACATAAAAAGGCCACGATGAAACCGAAGCTGGGTATATTTATTATAAATAAAGTAGATAATAAAGAAATATTTAGGAAATTAAAAAAAAACAATCAACAAACTTGCCCACCAACTTTAACCAAATTGTCTAGAAAATTTTTAACCCAGGGCACAACAACTGCTCTATCCTGTTCCGAAATGCGTGTAAATGTGTATTTAGACTTGTCTCGACAGGTATCTATGTAAAAAGAAGAAATTATAAATTAATTGTAAATTGTTAAGTTCGATGTTATTTCCTATACGTTTTGTAAACAAGTAAGTCGGTGAGCTTCGATTGTTTTACTAATACCGCATGGCTTAAAACAGATGGAGCGGTTTTTGCCGAGTCTAATGGTGGGTTTACATATGACATTTATTGCATGATATTTATGTCAGACAGATATTCTGGCTAATGTACACCATAAAAAATTCTATCGGACATGAATTTTTGACCACAACCACTTGACGATGGCTGAATGCAATTCGTGTGAAAGCCAAAAACCGAAAATTAAATAGAATAGAATACATTTTTAACCGTTTACATTAGCCAGAATTTCTGCCTGATATAAATTATCATGCAATAAATGTCAGAAGTAAACCTACCATTTAAGCCACGTAGAGACTTGGATACAATCGGCAAAAACATTTGTTGGTCGACTGCATCTTGAATGTTGCACATCGGTCGACTTGTTGCAAATGCCATGGCAACATCCGTGGGCGTTTTTATCCAAGGAATCGGCAAGACGCCTGTTTTCCATTTAATATGAAAAACTTCAGCAGGTTTGTACGAGCTTTAAAACTAGTGTGGACGCGAAACACTTGTATCTGCAAATGTTGGCCAACTTTGTTGCTGAAAATTTTTTTAAACAAGATACAGTCAGCCGACAATGTTGTTCCGATTGTATCCAAGTCTGTACATGGCTTTAGGGAGTCGAGAGAGTCGCAGAAGCGGCGAGCTAAGACTGTCAAGTCTTTGTACTGGTAATCGGTACCGGCTACGATATTTCGTGATAAACAGCGTTTTAAAACCAGTTTACCTATATTCTAATATACGCTAAAACAAACAAATATTGGTAGAAAAGCATTTCACTAGTATGTAAATTGGTTTTTAAACGCTATTTACCACAAAGTATCGTAGCCAGTAAGGGCCAACAGTACCAGTACAGAGATTTGATACTCTTTGCTCGCCGCTTCCACTTGTCATCGTAGTCGAGGCCTTAGAGTTACTTAAAACTGTAGGATGTAACTTTTATTGTTAAGATTAGTTATTTAATTGCCTGTCTTTTGTAGCTTCTATATTTATTATCATTAAATACTATTTAAGTTGTTATAAAAAAGAAACAAAATAGGATACGCTGCTGGCTTCTATTTCTAACAATGTTTTACCAGTATTTTACTGTAAAAAGCGCTTATCAGAAGTTTTTTGCTTGTTGTTGTCGTAGACCGTCGCTTGACTTTAACGATAATTATTTATTCTGACAAGCTCTAAACGTAATTAATTGCTACTGGCAAAAAGGTATAAAGGCCAAAAATTTGTCTTACAGCTATATTTTATTAGGGAAAACATAAAAGTTAGAGCAGTAGTAAAAGAAAAAAACTGGACATAAAAATGTACTTAAATTAAACTAACAATATTTAAAATAAATTACGCTTAATTAATTTGTACAGGGGGCACCTTTTCGAAACCTTGCAGGGTACAGCAAAAACTAAAAAAGATAGAACAAATCTGATTGTACAGAGGGAGGGGGCGCATTTTCGTTGACCTTCCAGGGTATAGCGAAAACTAAAAGAAATAGAACAAATCCAATTGCACAATTATCTGGATTTACATTAGTAAAACAAATAAATTATGGCTAACCTAATTTATTTTGGAGATATAGAGTGTTTTTACATTTTGGCAATTTGGCTAGGCACTTTTAACTTGTTTGATATTAGAGATAGAAAAAAATGTCACTAAAACAGTTTTGAAGATTACGTAGAATTTAGTGTTTGGTTTATTTTTTCGTCAATGGAATACCTTGTATATTTTATCTCCAACAAAAAGGCGTCCCTAAAAGCCGTAAAAATACCCTTTTAACCCCAAATAATTTTTTATAGTTTTAAAAATATAGTCATCGTAAGAAGTTCGATAATAAAATTAATTTTTTAAATAAAACCTCCAGTATATGATTACTTAAAAAATATACATTTTACAAGTTTAAAAACAAATATTACATTATTATGTATTTCTATCATAGCTTCGTAACTATGAGCATTCAAATTTTAGTGCGTTAGGTGTAATAATTATATTCTACTAATTTTTAGGTTTGGATAACCACATTACCGGAATATTGGGGATAGCTAAAAAAATGGGGTTCTGTTAAAGCTGTTTAAAATATTCTTGCAATGGTTATACGATATACAGGGTAATTCATTATAAGAAACTCCTGACGATGGTCATATTTTAAAAACTATTGAAAATGTATACAGTGTGTGATAGGTATTACAAGAGGACAAATGGGCCAAAAATTTTGGAATTTTTAAACGTCCTTTTGGGAAAACTTGTCGCATGTTTTTCACCTTTTTACATAATTGGCCTGGTTTTATATTTTTGTATTTAAATATATTTGACAAACTTTAACAATAATTATTGTGTTGTAATAAAACAATGTAAATTACGTATAAAAGGTAAAAAATATAATTTAAAAAACAAAAATTTGTTAATTTTTGTAAAATTTCAGATATGGAATCCTTATTTAAATCTAAAAACCTTTTTTATTTACCATTTTGCTAAATTAATAAAAATAAAAGTAGTTTTGTCCTGATCCGTTTTTATATTTTTGGACTTTTTGAAGGCCCTGTACAAAACAAAACAAATTATTCAACGTAAATCTTGTTTTTTTTTAACAATAAAAGCAGCTGTCATACACAACTTTTTAAACTTCTAAATTTTTGGTCCATTTGTCCTATTTTAAAGTCCATCAGTGACCATACTGTATACGAAATGGCCCAAAAATAAGCCATAACCAACAACTTTAATTAATTTTTAGATTTTAAATTACATTTTAACTATGTATTCAACTATGTTCCATAACTAAAAACCGTCATCGAAAAAAATTACCTATAAAATAAATGACTAAAGTTTATAGTCCATGCCTACTTGTAGGACACCCTGTATTACTTAAACATAAATATACCTGTCGCTAACAAACTCCTGAATTCTAAATACATTTTTGGAACTCATACATCGTTAAAATTTTTAAAAGAAATCAATGGTAAAGTCGATAACTATTTATACGTAACTTTACGTATAGAAAACGTAAAAAAAGTATACACGTATTTATTTTTAAAAATATTAAGTTCATGGTCATCGCTTCCTTTAGGACAACCTTGTATGCGTTATTTAATATAGAAAAACATATTTTTAAAATTCGTAAATTTAAAATAAATTTGTAATAAGTTAAGTACCTTTATTACCTTTATAGTTTCAATTTAATGCAGAATTTTGAAAAACAGGAATTTAAGATAATAGTAGTAATCTTTTTTTTTAATTCTCCCGTATAAATAAATTTACCCCAAAAAAAAACGCAACCGAAAGTAATCAACTTGTTTGAGCGTTTAAAAAACCTTTGAATTTATGAATTTGTTTCCACCCTCTCGTCCTTACTATATGTATATAAAAAATTGTTTATAAAGCTTGTTTCAAGTATTTGATCGATAACTTTTTAAATACTTGGACAAATAGTTGATAAAAAAGTTATAAAGATTTTTTTCTTTTTGAATCTTTAAGGTATTTACCAATCTATTATTCATTTTGAGGTTCTGCTAACTTTAATGTATTTTAATATTAAGTAGACAATTTTTTATAAAATACATTTTTTTCCCGACACGATATGATCCACATTTTTTTTTATATATTAACAATAAGTCACTAAATTTAATACAAGAAACACACGAAAAATGTTTTCTTAATAAACCATGCTATCATATATTATAGTTTTTAATCTGTTGGGTAAGTTATTTTTTAACTAAGTTAATAACGAAAGGGGTAGTCATGTTTCACACATTCTATTTATTTTAGATAAGAGCAACATATTTGGAAAGTTAATGTTTTTAATTACAATATTTTGGTAGAATTTGGTTTAAAAGATAAAAAATTAAATCTCTACTTTTTTTATCTATTTTTGTATTGAGTATCTTTCTAATGTTTGACTTGACCCAATGTTTATATATCAATATACCCTTTATCTTAAACCAAAAATAATTTTCGAAATTTTTTACATTTGTTTCAAATTGTTTTATATATGTACTTTAGATATTTAAATATTAATAATATGTTAACCATAAAGTAAAAACTGAAAAAAGCACTAATTTCTTGGAGGTCCTGGACAAGCAACTTCATCAATAAATTAAGAAAAATTTTGACCGCTTCATACAGGAGGTCTGGTTACCCTATCAAAAACTTTAAGAAGTAATTCTATAACAAAAAACAAAGACAAAACTTTATATGAACATTTATCCTAACCATTTTAGATTTTGAACTATTATTATTATTTCCGTTTTTATAATAACTTTTATACCAATTTAGACAAATATTTTTTAATTTAAAGACGTCTTCTATGCACCATTTAAAAAACACTTTTTGACATACATGGAAAAAAATTTTACCAGTGTCGTCCATGAGGGGTTAAAGATAAATATTTTTTAGGAAAAACGGTACGCTTCTGCATTTTCTTAAAATAATATTTTTTTTTTGGATTCTCGTATTGTTTTAAACAAATTAAATTTTCTTGCTTTTTTATTGGGTGTACGGTTTCCGCGTAAATAAATTTAAACCATTTTTAGGCATGGTCAAATCGCTATCTAATTCTACAGAATTTATTATGGGATAGGCATATTAAAAGTAGGGCTAAGTTTGTTTTACAAATTATTATTACCAAATTAAAGCAGCAACTCTAATGTATCGATCAATTTTATGCATAAAAAATACTTGCTTAAAAACTAATTTTTAAAGATGATAATAATTACTGTCGAAGTTAATATGTATTCACGCGAAAACCGTTCAACGCAAAAAATCAACTCTAAGGAATCTTTGTTCCAAATTAAACACGGAATCTAAAACACATTTTTAGTTTAAGAAAAGACAGTGGCGTAACATTTTTTTAATATTTACCATTTACTTTCCTTGGACGCCACTAATAAGAGAAATCTTCCAAATTATTTAAAACATCCACATTTTTATAAAAGTTATTATAAAAAAATTAGAAATTAACAACCCGTAGTTCAAAAACTAAGACTTCTAAGACATATGGTTTTTAAAAAAGTTTTTCTAATTTTTCGTTGAAGAATCACTCCTTAAAGTTTGCAGGTAGGGTTACTGGACACCCTGTATAAACCAAGTTATTTAAAAAGGCACTTGTTTAATTAATTAAAAAATAACTTGTCAGGTGTATAACCATATTAAGGTACGGTGTACGATTTTATGTTTAAAAAGTAGTCATAAAACTAGTTTTTAGATCCTTGCTTGTTTTGTAAATATTCCAGGTAAAATTGTTAAGTACTAGCGAATTTGTATGGAAGGTCCGAATGGCCCCGCCCACTTAGGTAAATTAAAATATTATGAAGTGTCAGTAATATATTGGTCTTTAATAAAAACGGCGTTGATTGCTTAAATATATCGTCTAAATCAGGGGTTTCCAAACTTATTTGTAGTGTGACGACCTTAGACACTTGCAATTCTCTCACGCGACGTCCTTACACCCAAATTAATTCCTGACAATAAAAAAGGTTATCACCTCAAATAAATAGTTTATCCCAAAACATTTTGAAAACCAAAAAAGCTCGTTTTCACGTGAAAATAGTTTCAGTCCTTTCCTTTTTTTTCCCTCATCCTAAACAAGGTAAGGAGCAAAAAAAAACTTTCTTTTACTTTCTTTTTACCCTAAATTTTAAATAAATATATTTTATTTCTAGCGATTTTTCTTTTAAAATACCTTGACTCCACTTTGCACCATCAATACGAACGCCCCTGCCAGGACACTGCGACGCCCTGGTCTGGCATGCTTATTTTTAAAACAATTAAAAAAGGTAAGAAACTTTACGTTTTTAACACCCTACCAATGGGCAAAGATGCCTGATAGGTTGGATAACATGGCCCACTCAGGAAAAACAAGACCACAAAACCAATTCAGATGTTCCTTGCCATACCCTCTTTGAACTTTAGAAAATTTCTTATCTCTGTAATATTAAAAAATTAATTGTTTGTTCAGATTAGGCTTTTTACAAACCATAAAACTTTAATAAAGCCTGAAATAAACCTTTTATTATGAAAAGAATAGACAAGTTTTTTTGCAGTCTGCCGTAAGTGAGCGTAGACACTTGAAAACTAATGACTTAGTTTGTAAGTTAGAAGTGAATTACTTAAAGAAAGTTTTCAGCGACTTTTAAAAACGACGTAATGCATAAATTATTGTGTTTATTATAAAAGGTAAAATGTTTTCACAACATCACCTAAATATGATATAAAAGTAAATTATGTTACGGAAGTTTACCCCAACATAAAACCTGTAATACAAGATTCCCAAACAAAAAAATAAATAGATGCCATTTTTGATACTTGAGCATAAGACAGGGTGGCCGCCGAGGTATTCGAGATACTTCGGATACGATTTTAAACAAAAATGATTCTATTTACTTTTATCGTCCGTTTCGTTCACATATCCAAAAATAAGGCATATCGTTAAAAACAAATAGATTTGAGCAATCAACGGTGTTTTTAATAGAGACCTATGTTAATGCAACTTGGCTTAAGTGAGCGCTCACCGAACCAACAGCGATCAATGATGACAATTTACAAAACAAACATTCATTATTATAACCTAATGAGCTAATAATTTTATTAAGTTGCAAATTATTTAACTTTAAATAAAAACATAATTTGAAATCACATCTTTCAACAAATAACAGCTTTTAAAACAATGTGAAACGAAATGCACACATTCTTGACGGCACTGGATTTATCATTAGCTGTCAAAATGTAGAAGGTTTCTTTTCCTCTTATACAGGTTGTTACAAATTCAAGGGCCACTATTAGGATCTCGGAAACGGTAAGAGATACAAGATTTGTTAAATTGGGGCAAAGTTGAACATTCTAAAGCCTAGAAATAACCGTTTTAAAATTTTAAAATTTTGCAGCCGTCCCGGTAATATCCTGAGAAAACCGAAATTTTGCAAAACTTGAACATTTGGAATAAAATCGTAATTTCTAATAGCAAAATAGTAAATGATATTTTCTTGGTTCGAAACGTCGCATAAATGTAAAGTGTGATATGTCGTTAAATTTAGAAGTAAAATACAAGTTTATTAATGTAAAACCTAAAAATACCACAATTTAGAAATAAAAAGTTAATGATAATGACTCAAAGTCAAGACGTCGGATTTTAAATTTAATGACCTTATTTTATAGAAGGAAAAAACCAAGATAATGTGACATTTGTTTTTAAATATGTCCTCAAACAATCTCAGAGAGAAATAAAGACTGCATCTCAAAATTTCGATTTTTTCCGGATAATTCCGGAACGGCTGCAAATAATTAAATTTTTAAAACAGAATATTAGTAAGCATAGAACTGCGCAACTTTCATCCAATTTAACCAACCCGATATCTCTTACCGTTCTCGAGATCTTAATGGTGGCCCTTACATTTGTAACAACCTGTCTACAGTATGTCCACGGATGGACTTTACGATATGACAAATGGACCAAGAATTTAAATGTTTAAAAAAGTTTTGTATATAAACTGGTTTTGCTTGTTAAAAAAAAGATTCACGTTGGGAAATTTGTCTCATTTTGTACAGGGGCTTTAAAAAAATCTGAAAATGGACCAAGAGAAAACTATCTTTATTTTTAAGAATTTAACAAAATGGCAAATAAAAAAGGTTTTAAAAATAAAATAAGAATCCGATATCCGAAATTTCACATAAAATAAAAATAAAATGGTATCATATTATTTCAATTATGTTTTACACCTTTTTTGGGTAATTTCCATGGTATAACATTTTTGTATTTAATTTTATTTGGCAAACTTTGGCATTCATTATTTTGTTGTATTAAATTTAGGCCAATAACGTATAAAAGGTGCCAAAAATAATTTAAAAAAGTATGACCCTAAAAAGAAAATTTTGTTAATTTTATGTACGTAATTTTAGATATGAAATCCTAATTTATTTCTAAAAACCTTTTTTATTTAACATTTTGCTAAATTGTTATAAATAAAGGTAGTTTTGTCTTGGTCATTTTTAGATTTTTGTTGTTTTGGAGCTCCTGTACAAAACAAATTTCTCAACGTAAATCTTGAAGCAAAGGCAGTTGCCGTACACAACTTTCTAAAACACTTAAATTTTCGGTTCATTTGTCCTATTGTAGAGTCCATCAGTGGACATACTGTATATGCCCTTCCTCACGTTCCCGACCGCGATCCGCCTAAAGTCAAGGTTTTGTCGCAACCCTTTCTAGTATAATAAATAAAGGGCTTATTTATTGTAATAACATAATTAGCTACACAGCCCTAGAAATCTGTTTTATTTTTAATTTATTTAATTATTAATATGTTAAGCCACAATGAAAAAGTTTTAGGTATTCCACTTGGACCTAATAAAGTAATAAATTATTATTTAGGTTTATTTTTAATAATAGTCTAAATTACATGTTTTTTAAACTTATAAATATAAATAAGACCGTACTTCGTGTTTATGGATCTTACACGTAATTACAAAAAGACCTTTAATATTTATGTAAATTAACTCTAAGAATAACTCTATGACATATACAATATGCAGTTTAGTTACGTGGGACAGAATTTATATTTTTTAATTATTTTTAAATAAAACTTTTTAAAACGCCTACGTTTTTAAAAATCCTCCAAAAACATTTAAATTAAGTTTCTTACACATATGCGCAGCAACAAAAGAATATATTTCAAATCATAAATTTATTGGTTTTAACTTGTTACTACAGGTAAAAAGTGGAAAAACTTTTATATAGGAAGATAAGTTTTCGACATCAGCTTAGTATTCCCGACACAGAATCCTGGAAAAATGAATTTCAGGGACGCATCCTAACCCATCCTCTTTATATGTAAGAGCTTTAAAATATCATAAATTTTATTTTACTTAACAATAGCTTAAGCAGTTTAACGTTATTTATGGTAGCAAAAATATAGGGTGTTGTATTTTAGTTACAGACAAAAAGAAACTATTTAAATTGGTTGAAACATTTTTTCTGCATATTATAATAAAGCCAAATACTAAAACTGTAATTAGTTTAAAAATACTTACACCTACCTAGTACCTTAGTGCCAATTAAGTTGATTATGGAAAAATGTCTTTTATTAATTGGCGTTATTAAAATATTCCACATTTTTTTGCAGATTTCTTTTGTGCCTGTCTTGAATTCTAAAATTTAAAGCAATTGTATTTTGTATCTTAACATGCCCCTTACGTGTATTTTTCTTGGAAACTAAAAACATTAAAAAAAATGCTGCTCATAACATTTTAATTGAAAAAATGATATATAAAAAGAAGATATGGTCGTCTAAATAATTTTGTTCCAAGTCATTTTATCCATTTCTAAAGAATTAAACCAGTCTTAAAGTTCTTGTTTCAATTTTTTTAGAAGATTAATAGCATAGAGTAAGGAAATTATAAGAGTTATCATGGAATAGTCGATTTTAGGACAGGTCATGCGAAAACTCCCAATATAATTTTATTCGTTTCTCGTTGAAATACCGCCAGTTAGTCATTTCAGTAAGCTTACGTGTCTCCCCACCGCTGATGTTACACGAGGCGAGGCTTCGACCGACGCATTTAAAGTGTAAACTGGAAAAATGACAAGCCTGCCGCCAAGCCTGCCGCAAAAGCGGTACTAAAATTTTAGCATGGCATGGTTTCTCTTATCCGTAGGTATGTTACTTTATGTTAATAGGTATGTGTAAACGCTTTTCTCACAAAGAAAATATCCCAGGTGCCCCTCGCCGATTTTGATGAAACTGCCATGTGTAATAGTACTATAGTAAAAAATAAGAAACACGATTTTTTTTATCGGACATTAAACACTTTTAGGAGGTATAATGCATCCCTGAAATTTACCCTTAAAATTGTTTTTGTCTTTTTTAACGCTTTATTGCGTTCAGTGTTGCATTACGAGTTAACACTGCGCAAGCAAAACGTTGGATAAGCATGTGTGTCTGAAGAAGCCCTAAGCCAAATGCGAGTTTGAATTAAACAATATTAAATCAGTATCAGTCTTATTGCATTACAATAGTTCCCTTATTTTTACAGAGTATAGGTTGGCGGGTAATGGTTAGTTCTGGATGGTTAAATATTTATTTTTTAATTCCTTAATTAAACCCAAGACTAATACACACGTTATTATTCCACTTATGAATTATATTCCCACCTTTAGGGTACCAAACAAGAAGAAATAATTTTTGAGGGTTCCTGTCTAACTGAGAGCCGCGGGCGGACCGCCCCCACCCCGCTTTCCGTACGCTAATTTGTCCTGATAACAAACAGCAAATTTACAGGGTGTTCCTTAATCGATATTTAAGGGGATAATTATGGGACTCATTTGAAGAAAAAATGCTTCACATGGACATATGCCCTAAACGTCCCAACTTTTGAGATACATTGAAGAAATATTGCTTCAGTTGCCTTTCTAAACGCCACTGGACTTATTAAAGGTAATTAGGCTGGTGATAAATTAGCTCCTTAATGACATTAATAATACTGCCAAATTAAAACAAAATTGGCTAAGGGATAGTTGAAATATTAAAACAAATTGTTTTTCTTTTTAAGTGTAACACTCTGTATCTTAAAAGTTAAGACGTTGAGCACATATGCCCATAGAAAGTATTTTCTTTAAATAAGTCC
Organism: Listronotus bonariensis; assembly: GCA_014170235.1. Taxonomy (NCBI): domain Eukaryota; kingdom Metazoa; phylum Arthropoda; class Insecta; order Coleoptera; family Curculionidae; genus Listronotus; species Listronotus bonariensis. Next base: position 85,876 of record JACEGR010000534.1, read on the forward strand.
AAGAAGCATCCCCTTAAATTCTAGCATGTCTTTAAAGAAAACCCTGCATATGAATACAAGTGTTTTTAAGGTCACTATTTTATTATTTTTAAATTAACCAAATCCTTAAATAACAATTATTTCAGCAATAGTCCTTTAAGTGATTTAAAGTGACGTCTGTATAAGGTTACTCTTTGTATCCATGCAACAGTATCAGTATTCTTATATTACAAAAAAAAACGCTTCTATTCAATTAACTGCTATTTTAAACATTTATTTATAGGTATACCACATAATACGAAGAATAAGCTTTGCTTTTCCTAAATAGCCTGGTTTATCGGACAACCGCAATTTTTATAATCAAAATGTAAATGACGTGGTATTTACACTGTCTGTAAGTCAGTATTCTTTGTTAATTATTGCTACCAATTGATTTTTTTCTACCATCACTCTGGCCTCAGTAGACTGTTTTGCAAAAGAGTTGGCTTTAATATATGTTCGTTCGACTTAATGACTGACAAGATAGTTGGTTCTGTTGGAAGTGACCCTGTTTTTTAATCCTGGTGTTGTTGCATTGAATTATGTGTGTACAGGGTGTCCAATAATATGTGGGCAATTTCTCGGATTTATATGAATCACAAAAAGTAATGTGACAAGTTCATATAAAATATTTTCCTAAAGCCCCTTTTCACAGAGATATGTGCCCTTGAAGAACGCCACTGAAAATCGGTTTTTCTTGAATAACTTTTATACCACATACTGTAATAAAATAATCTTTTAATTTGATTAAAACCAGTCAGAACTTTTTAAAATGTTATTCTAGTAAAACATTTGCCTCTCCTAGTTTACCGCGGGCGGACTAACCCTTATACAATAGTACTAATTATTTTTACACCTTGTATAATAGAAAAATAAAAATATTATTTTTAAATAGCTTAAACCCTTGGCAAAAAAAAGCTACTCTTGTCCAATATCGATAAAGTGAACCGTTTTTGAGAAAAACAACATTTTGATTAAATAGAGTTGCATTAATTAATTTTGTTTGTCGGTTTGACATAGGCTCCCTCTTATTTTATGCATTCCCCAGCTCTTATTATCGTAGATTATGGGACCCTTCCCAATGCTGCAACATTATTTTTTCGTTTCGTAAAAAAATAAGTTTTCTTTGGTACCATTTTTAACAGAATAACTTGTTGTTTTTAGATGTCCCTACTAACCAGAACTAAACAAAAACTTGTATTTGTCGAAAACGCTTTTTTTATCGACATCTAATAAAAGGACCTTTTTTAGCTAAGGATTGAGCCTACCCAAAAATAATTATTGCATTTCTTTATTATATAGAGTGTAAAAGTATTTTACGTTATAAGTCCGGTAGGTGACTTATTTAAGTTCTCGCCAGTAGAGAAAATGTCACGGCGTCATCACTTCTGTTTTAGTTTTAATTATTCTCCTTTTGTTGCTCGCACACGATGTAAACGACGCGTGTAGACAGCGATAGTTGATTGCCGTCTTTATTTGTATGACGCTTGTGGCATATTTGTAACTGGTTTTTAGTCTACAGTGCGAGATGTTTACGGACGAGGCAACGCAGGAGCCGAGTCTGGAATATAAACAAGTACTGAAATAACACCTAACGGACGGGTATCGTATTACATTTTATTTCATACTGTCTTTATGAAAATTAATGAATAAATAATATTTATAACATTTTAAGAGAACATGTTGTTAGTTTTAAATTATTTCACTTAAATTACGTAGGTAAAGCCTTGTTCTCCATATAATAGGTAATTATGATTATTCTTCGGTTGTCACTGTCAGATTGATAAAAAAATATTATTTTCCTACGACCACTTGTGAAAATAGCAAATAGCACACTGTTTTCATGCATAAAAATGCCTTATATTACACTAGTGTTGCAAAGTACTTTACAACACTGACATATTATGATGTCATTCTAAAAACTGCTATTGGTTATGCAAGTGACATATTTATTGTAGTGACAGTAAAAAAACTTTTTATTTACCTTAAACGGTAGAACCCAAATTAGCGAAAATCATCTTATTTTATATTTATTAAAATTTACGAAAAAATAAAAACATAAACAAAAATAGACATAACCACAAAAACAACTTTCACTGACTGGCACAGTGTTGTCAGGTAATTAGATCAAATTTAAAATCTCCCTTCTACCTTTGAGCACGTACTTCATAGAGGCAGCCTTGCCGCTTGACCGTTCGACCTAAAGCGCCAGAGAAAAAAAGCCTATAGATCAAATTCCTTCCTCTCTTTCTTCGTGTACTCAAACAACTAGTTTAATCTTTTTTTTAATCCCTAATTAAACCTAAGGCTAATACACACTTTATGAATCCACTTTCTTTTATCCATTCATAAATAGAATCAGACCCTTCCGACGTTGCCAAATGCTTTCCATATTTTGCATGGTAACTGACGTTTGGTAGTCGTTTTTTCCTTACTTTAAGGACTTTAGGTTATGCATTTACAATTTTCATATTTTTTATATTTTTTCTTAAAAATATGAGAAAAACTGTTATTTTTACTTAATTTTACATGTGATGTTCAGTTTCATTAACTCGTTTTACCAATTTTACCCCACCCAGCACCCCTTTTCACTCCCCGGTCCCGTAAGTTTATTTACTGATATTTTTTAAAAAACGGAATATTTTGGATATGCATCCACTTACGTTTTATTGAGAAGAGTGTCTAAAATATGTAAGAATCGATAATTTTCAAAAAACTTTTATAATAGCAGAAAACCGTATTAAACTATTAGCGTTATTACCTAACAAAACCATACAATTTTTATTAAGTGAGGGCCTTTTTAAATTCCAAAATGATAAAAGTTATATAATGCTTCTAGGTAGGTGATTTTCGATGTAAAAATATTGTCAAAACAGTATAATATAGTAGTGAGGAAAAGTATATATCACACTAGTGTTGCAAAGTAAATATCACCCTAGTGTTGCAAAGTTCTCAATTGTTTTTTATTTTTTCTGAACAGACAAACTTTAATTTATTTTTTTTGGTGAATAATTTGTGGTCGTAGGAAAAATAGTGTACAGTACTCGTGTGAAAATGACTTTCTTACACTCGTGGGTTTGTCGCACTCGGCTAACGCCTCGTGCTACAATATTCCCACTCGTGTGAAATTAGTCATTTTCCACACTTGTAATGTAATATACTAATTTGTTGTAGCTCCTAAATAGTATTTAACAGGTAACGCTGGATAGGTCCAAATTAAATATAAATTACCAAATTTAGTAAAACAGAATATTTTTGAAAATGTAACAAAAGATGCGTTTTATAGTAATATGATAATTTTCATTTACTAAAGTTGATAGAAAAATATATATTACAAATAGAAGTTCCTAAATGGTATCAAATATGTAACGCTAAATAAAGGTTTAAATAAAATAGAAATTACCAACTTTAGTAAAACAAAATACTCTAAAAAATGTAATAAGAAGTTGGTTTTGTAGTAATCTAATAATTTTTATTTAATAAAGTTGGTAAAAAAATATACTTTAAGTGCAAAAAGAAATTCCCATATATCCTAATATCAGATGAAAATCGCTTAATATATATATTAAAAAAACGTTCATAATATATAAAAACTTTTAAACCTGAACAAAACATAGTTGACCAATATATTAGGCTTTGATAAAAAATGACTTAAAAAGATAGTTTGTGAACAATTTCGCATACATTATATCCTGTATTAAAGCAATAGGAAAAGGTATATCGGCCAGTAAAGCAACAACAAAGGATGAACGATTATTCATCCAATCCGAAATGTTTACATGCCGGTATTTTCGTTAGACTGTCTCTTTTCTTCACATTGCCTAGGATTTCAATATTATATGTGTGTGGACAAAAAAAAATCCTAAAATATATGAATAAAATATTAAACTTACTTTGGACTCAGTTAATTTAAAAATTAATTTATTGATTTGACAACCCGGCAAAAAATTCTTTATATAAATAGTAGGACTTAAAACAATAATAAAGTAAGGCTTATCATTTATAAGTCGTTAACTACAGGATTTAGATAGGGCTAATGACATTACAGTACTATATTTTAATCTCAATTTTATTAGATAATGACCTGACAGTAGCAAAAATTACATTTTAGGAACTCTCTATACACGTAAAGAGCTAATTAGTTTTAATACTTTTTTGCGATAAATATAGGATTGGAATAGTTCGAATTAACCCAATTTTTTACAAGATGTAAACTCCATTATGAAAATCCATAAATTTTCGTATAAATCATAAGTCGTGGCTAAAAGTGATCCATAAATTTTAATTTTAATTAAATGACTATTTAGCAGTCAGTTATATGAGGTATGACATTTATCAAATTAAGTGAACTAATGATCTTACCTGACAACGTACATTTTACTTTATACGCATATTGAAATGAAAATTTCTTATTGGTATTAGAACGCATATAAGTTTTAAAACGCAATTCTTGATAAAACACAATTTTTAGAATACCTTACAATTTTTACTGCGCGTTAAATATTTATTTTATTAATTTTAATAAGTTTTTTATTCGAAACATGTTTAATTTAATATGATATATTTTAATTTAAAGACTTTTTAAAGATAAATTATCAAACATATAGTAAAAATTATGACATACTTCTGAAATTCAAAACATACAGGGTTAGTCGAAAAAACCGGAATGGTGGATTATCTTAGCAACCGTCAAAAAAAATAAAATAAATGGAATTTCGTGCCAAGGGGTTACTGAACATGAAGAATTAAAATATTGTAATTGCATGGTTGCCAAGTTATTAATTTTCCCTGTGGGTTAGGAAATTTTAAAATTTTAAAAAGAATACCATATTTTTTATTATTGTAATCAATTGATTGTATTAACTTTATTATGACCCTTTTATAATCATTTTTAGATGAAAAGTTTTTTTATAAACGTTTAAAATTTAACAACAAATAAATAACGATGTAAAGAAAGAGGCTAATTTCTTCCATACTAAGAAATAATAATGCCTTAGAAAGCTATAATTTATTAGGGTTATTCATATAACTTTTACTTATTATTCTAAGAAATAATTTAAACAACAACTATATATTTTTTCCTGTATTAATTATTTACCTAAATTGTTGCATTGTAAAATGCTTTATTTTTAATTGGTACGTCAGTAAAGAGTGTTCTATTTTAATTGAAATTGTAGAGTAATCGGTTAATAATAATAAAAATAGAACCTTTCGGTTTTCGTGAACCAAAGTTACTATTTTGTAAAACCAAAGCTGCCACAAGGAAAGTCCTCAGACTTATTTTAGGTTTTAAACTACAGTGTGATATTGAAAATAATATATTTTTAGGGGCATTTCCTTTTCCTAAAAAAATATTTTCAGTAAGTCCCTAAGGGACTACCCGGGAAAAAATACATTTTTTGTACATTAAAAAATGTCCTCTAGTGCATAATTTTTCAAAATATATTTAAACTGGTACAAGAGGTATTATAAAAACAACAACATTATTTATTTTTAAATTGGGGTTGGAGATTGAAGTAAATATTTGTTTAATGGAGAAAATGCTACGCCACTGCATTTTTTAAAATAAAAATTATATAATTAGGTTTAAAATTAACTTTATTTCCTGACTTTTTAATTTAACGTACGGTTTTCGCGTAAATAAAAACCATTTTTCGGCATGGTCATTTCCTATCGCTTTTATCAAATTTTGCAGTAAAAATCACCTCATTTCTCCTTCTAAAAAAACTGGTCGCATGGTTCAAAACTGATAAACACAAAATGTTACTTCTATTGGTAATATACATGGCCAGGTATTACTAAAAATATGAAAAATGACCAATAGTAAGGACCTTTATTTTTTAAAAATGGGACAATATTGTATAAGTAAATTATGTAGAAAACAAAATTTTGTGTCAAAATTTAAAGTTAAAGAATTAAAGAAGAAAAATACTTCTGTCACTTTTTTACATTATGCATTACCAGTTTTTAAAATACTTGGCTTAAATCGAATTCAAAAAAATATTATAAGGTATTTTTTTTAAATTTTGCTTCCTCTTGCTCATTATTTAAGTTGTAATGGGTAATGTTAAGAAATTAAAACTATTTTTTTTTACTGTTATGCATTAACTTTAAATTTTACATAAAATTTAATATTTTACAACATTTACTTAAACAATTTTGTTCTTGTTTTAAAAATAGAAGTAGTTAGCTCCTGGTCATTTTTCATATTTTTAGTTATAACTTGATCTGTATAATAGAAAATAAGGTGAAATTTTGTATTTATTATTTTTGGACAAAGCGTCCAGTTTTCCCAAATTTTCGTTTTAAAATTCAAAAATTTTCGGTTTATTTATCCCCTTGTAGCACCTATCCTGGGACAAAGTGTATGTATAAAAGACGTCTTCCTTTGAAATATTTTAATACTTTTTAATCATATAATATCAAATATATAATATATATAGATATTATATAAAATATTAAATATGGTATTTTCTTAAAGCCCTTAACAATATATATTTAATAATGATGAAATATACAGGGTGTTTTATTTTAAAAAATGCCTGTTTACCATTTAATTTGCAAGGATGGCCATATTTCCAAAAATATTAAAAATTGGATATAACACATGAGGACTTTTTTTAATGGTCTTTGTTAGATCTTTTAAATAGTGATATATTATACAGGGTGTTTCTTTTTTAAAAGTTATTTTGGGCAATAATTGATTTATTGCCCAAAATATACTTTTTAAAAACCTCAATGATATTTTTTTTGTTGGCAGCACGTTAATCATCAAAAAAATACTACTACTTTGCTAATTTAACCGACTTCGTATCAATAATAAAAAGTTAGAAATAGTGCCAACTCAAGATCACCCTGTAATTTTTTTTCTTAATTTTCGTTAAAAAATTCGCCCTTAAAGTGTTTGATAGAGTACTGGACACCTTTTTTTATTTTAATGAAATTTATATGGTACATTTTTGCGGTTTAGTACTTACACCATAATCATTTTCTAAAAAGCTTTAATATCCAATATATTTTTTTATGACAATACAGTGCCCGCCAAAGAGTTGGTATGAAAAAACATTCTGTTTTTTATTTATAAAACAAAAACTTTTTTGGCATTCTTTGCTAATCGAGTAGCTAAAAAAACAATAATGATGCCAGAGATCATGGGTGTTCGGAAGATAATTATTAAATACTAAATTTAAATATAAAAAATTAAAGTTAGTTGGCTCCATATTAAAAAGTTAATTGAAAACGGTGTTTAAAATTTAATTTTAGGCCGACGCCGACGTGCCAAATTTAGAACAAATAGTTTAGAAAAACGAAAAAAAAAAAAAATCGGTCAATTTATATAAAAAAAAGTTTAAAAATGTGAACTAAGTGCTTTTGATAAGAAACAAAAATCACAAAAAGTCTAAAGCAAATAAATCGGCAGGCTTATCTTTGCGGCCGCCTTTGCTTACTTTCTTTTATAATATTCCGCTTGATGCAGCTGGCTACCGGCGCGGCGCGTCGCTGTAAAGGATCCTTTTTATAAAATAGTCCAATTGCAGGCGGCCCTTTAATAGGTTTTTGTATTATTTTCAAAAGGTTCCGAATTTGCGCTGGTTAAATGTTCTCGATATACCAATCCTATTTTTTTTTCTAATTTTAGTTTTCTAACTATAAAGTTAAAAACCAGATTGATTTATTATGATTTTTATCTAAGCTTTTACACTTAAAACAAGAAAATTTACAAAAATAAGATTGTATTACTATATTAAAATAAAAATGTAGTAAGCCACGACAAAAATACTATTTCTATTAAATAATATAACCTGATGTTACACGTACCTGAAAAAATTCAAGTAGGTGTTTTAGGATCTTTTTCCTTTAAAAATTTAATCAATTAAAACAATAAACATAAACTAAACAAGCAATAAATAGTAAACCTAATACAAGCTAAACTTTAGCACAATAATCTTGTTATGACGTTTTTAAGGTTACATTGGTGAACGTCCGCCCTAAATAATAAAATCATATGTTTACCACCAAGAAGCTGCTCATCTAGCTTCGGCCCTTTGGCTTGTTTGTCTACCTGAATCCTGTACAAGGAAAAACAGGAAGAAATAAATATATTTATTTCTTCCTGTTTTGTATGTTGTAAATTATATGAAATTGTAGATATAACCAACTTAATCTAGCACTTTAAAATGCAAATGAAATAAAGAGTTTCAAATAGCAGTTTTCTTTTTTTTTCACTGTATCTGATCACTGTATATTTTTAGAGTAATTTTTGATTTGTCAACAATATGTAAAAGAAAGTATGTAGAATATATTCTAATAACAAGAAGATTGTTGTTATACAAAGCCTATGCTCTCTGCTGTTCCCGGTGAGTGCTTCCAATTACCATACGACATTATTCCATTTCAGTTACAAAATGTTTCAAGCCATTCGACATTCCAGTTTACTGTGAATGACAGTACAATTTATATAAGAAAAAGAAAGGGCACGTAACAATTAATTTTTGGGGACTGAAATTTTGAAACTTTGAGTATAGTTAAAAGTATATTATTGTTTTGCTAGAAGAAATATTTCGCTAAAAAAGTTTGTTTAAATTTTTTTGAAAACAACAAATAATATTTGTTAATAAAAACACGTCGTAATAAAATAATATTGAGGTAGATGTCCCATTTGTGGCCACTTTAAGGAGTTTTCTAACTTCTATGAAAAATTAAAATAACTTAAATAAAGTATGGACTATCAAAATATAAATTATTACCATTATTAGTGTATCAATATTAAAAAAATTAAACCTCTAACCTTTACTTTAGTACAAAAATATTATTTATTCTTACCCATGTATTATTTGTGGCTATAGATGGACCATTTGTGGCCAGTGGTTGCACCATTTGTGGCCATAATATTATGTGCTATTTAATAAAATATTATTATTATTTACACAGTTTATTATTAACTACGGCATACTGAGCCGACTATTTGCTATACCGTTAAAAAAAAACTAGAACTCCAATTTTCATTATTGGATATTTCTTGACCAAATGAGCCACATCCAGCACGTAGTGCAAAAATATAGCAGCAGGAGCTGCGAGTGTACGCGATGATTTTGACGAATTGATTTGGCGCTCGGAAACTGGAGCTTAAGAACAGACCATGTTACGCGCAGTTAAGACCAACATTTGAAAGTCATCAATCTTTAAAAAATAAATGTTAGATATATATAATTATAATATCTTTATTATAATACCTTTTCTATAAAAAAAAATAAATAAATTAGAAAAAAATTAAAAAGGTTTTTGCTGCTTTAAAATACCAATAAATCTTCATGTCTTATGGGATCCATGTTTTCATTTGGGGTTATTAAATATATAATTTTTGGTAAAAACAAAAAATTCAGTTTCTATTATTATTTAGCAAAAGTAACTTTTATTAGGTGCAAAAATGAGTTTGCTAAAAAATATTTAAAATAAACTAAACTATAAAATACTGGAATTATTTTATTTTCATATCAACATGTAGCAATAAACTACATGAATATTACACCAATTTAGCAATTTGTGTTCTGTAAACATACCAAAACCTGAATATTTGAAATGCATTAATTACCCAGTTGACAGGCACCACTTACCTGAAACAAAAGAACATCGATTAGTTTTGTTTAGGGTTAATTTTGTACATTTATATTGTCACGCTTATTTTACCCAATAATTAGTATAACTGATAGTTAAAACCGCCATTCAATTTACTGATTAATTTTAAATAATAGTATTACAAATATAACTTTAGAAAATGTATTGACAAATTATTATTAATATCGGGAATAATAAAATAGATATTTATAGTGTGGGGTTTCCTTGGTATTGTGTGGCAGTATGAATTTAACTTTTATCAATACAGTGCACTATTTGGCCAAATTTATACCAGAGCATATTAGCGTAAAGCAACAAGAAAAAAGTAAATCATTTGGTGGGTGAGACAATTTTTATGTATTGTTTTTTCCAGTGGATATTTAAAAACAGTACACTTTTTTTCGCCTTTCGGGGTCTTCACACCTAGATATGACTATCGCCTCCCTAGGTGGTGCGCTGCAGCCCTAAAGGCTTATTGTGCCTTGACCTCTACTCCTTTATATTTACACACTATTCATTCCATAACTTGGATGGTTACTGCTTGGTCCGTTCGTTAACACCTGCCCAGTCACCCATCTAAGTTACGGCCGCGCTCCTCAATGCTTAGCTCCGGTGATATTTTTATTTTTAGAAATTCCAAAAAAATTAACTTTTAATGTAATTTAACCCGAAATGCCTATAAAAAAACTTAAACCATTAAATACCAAAATAATATATACTTATGTACAAATGTGGAGGTTTTTTAAAGTTCAGCAATAAACAGTTATTAGACGTATGTTTAAAAATAGTTTTACATTTTAAGGTACCCACCAAAAAAAAAAACAATAGTGTGAAAAACAAAAAATGCATTTTAACATTTAAACCATTCCTTATTTTATTATTATTCTTTTTATTATAAAAAATAATAGTTTATTTAAGTTGCTTTCGTTGTTTTCAAATAAGTATTTACGTTGTTGTTACTACATTTGTCATAGTTATCCATATTTTTAAAAATATAACTATTCAAATCTTAACTTTTCCCAATATGCTTGTAATATAGTGCATACAAGGTAATCGTTTTTAAGTCGGCACTAATGCTGACTTCTTTATTATTGGACTTAACAAAGTCCGTTAAATTAGTAAAGTTTTAGTATTTTTTCCGTAAATAAACGTGCTGCCAACAAAAAAATACAATTGTACAACAGGTTAATAATTTATTGCAAAAAGATACTTTTTTAAATGGAATACCCTATTTATTATATCACCATTCGAAAAATATATTAAGGAGCTTTACAAAAAGTCCTCATGTGATATATCCAATTTTTAATTTCCATGGTATGGCCATCCTTGGGACTTTGATATTAAACTGGCATTTTTAAAATAAAACATCCTGTATATTGCAACACAATTCAATAGATATTTTAAAAAGCTTTAAAAACTTAGTATTTGATTATATATATATATATATATATTATATGTATATGTATATATGTATATATATATATATATATATATATATATATATATATATATATATATATATATATATATATACATATATAGCTCTATTCATAGATTTTTTGAATAGTAATATACTATACAGGGTGTTCTATTTTAAAAAAGTATAATTTTTGCAATAAATCAAAAACCCGATGTTCAATTGTTTTTTTGTCGGCAGCACGTTAATCAGCGAAAAATACTACCTCTTTACGAATTGAACCGACTCCGACCGTATCTTAAATAATAAAGAAGTTAGCAACAGTGCTGACTAAAAAATGATTTATGTGTATTACAACAATCATAATTAAATTGTGTTTTCTTTAAAAATTTGTATTTCCTCTTAGAATAGCGATACTTATATACATAGAAGAAAAAATGTTAGGAAAAGATGTGGCTTTAAAGTCCAATATACTGGTCAAAAATTATATTGGTAAATTATTCCACAGGGTGTTTAAAAATTTGGGTTAATATGCAAGATTTGGCTCTCCCTGTATAACACCTAATTCTATAAAAAAATTAGAATCCCCATATTAAATAATTATCTTAATAAAAGAAGCTACAACGGCACCGAAAAATAATTTAAATCGATCGAAAAATCCAAAAGTTATTTGAGAATTTTAAATAAAATTTTGTTTGTCCGGTTTTCCTTTTCCACGAAAGTATTACTTCGGTTGCACTTTACGCTGGGGACTAATACCATATGAAACGATTTCTTTAGAAACATAAATATAGTGAACTAAAAAGATTATTTTCTACATTTCCATAGAAACTACCATAAAGTACGGTCATACCTTGTACTAGGGGTAGCCCGTACTTTAACGGCTTAACCAGAACTAATTACTTAAAGTCATTTAAAACTTCTAATTATTCTCTCTCTTTTTAATTTTCTTTTTAGGGTCAATTTTTATAAATATACAAACCTAAACTTGTTTGTTTTGTTGTTTAAACACCCTGTGGGTTTATTTTATGACCTAGAAATTGTTGCTGTTTATTTACCTCGCAAAACTTTAAACCTTTAAATTATTTTATATTGTGTCTGTTACCTGTTTTAATTTAAAAGTGTTTTTTTTTAATGCAGAAATAATTAAATACATATTAAACCTTATTCATGCCACCCGATTAACAATTTAGTTAGGCCATAAAAATATTTCTTCTGTTAAATTCTCAATAACTAATCAACAAATTTTTATGTAACAATTTTCCCTCTACTTTTTATTTCGGAAGATTTATGAGATGTAGTAAGCTGAAATAAGAATAAACATTTTTTAACTTTTGATATACGTTTTATAATTTTTTTTTTTAATTTTGGCCCAACAAAAAATCTCGAAATATTTGCCTTTACGCTTAAATAAATTTGTATGTAATAATTTACAAGGTCGGCAGGACTTTTTTTATTTCAGGAAATAAATAAACACGCAAAAAGTATTTTAATTTATATTTATTTCTTACCCTTACCAGCTTAGCCGAACGTCCGTGGATAACAAATTTAAAGCAGCGAACCTAATTACAAAAACAGCAAAAAGCCTAAAAACCGTTTAAGTGGATTTGCAGAGAGACTTTTGAAGCCATTTATTACTCACCCATTTTTGCTTATATTTTAACTTGCCGCTTATATTTTATATTATAAAATATTGAGAATAAATAAAAATATAAATGTACTTGACCTCTGTTTTTCTTTTGCATTTTTTTTTTAATTAAAATTTATCAAAAGTATCGTTTTTCTGTTAATTTCTCCTAATAACGCTTCCAAAACTAACAACTGTTCAACATGTTTGATCAGAGTCCATAGTTAACGAGACCCATATGCCAAGCATTACAGTCTTTATCGATTTCTTTGATTTTTGGAGCTTTCTAATTTCTGCACACAGATCAATTAGCACTTTCGCTCTACAATTATCCCAGCGTCATTGACACACAAAACCACAGATCTCTAATCCTAATTGAATTGACAGTTTAAGGAGTTTACTAAAAATGAAATTGGAAAATGTAACATTTTAAACTAAGAATATATAAAAGCTGTGTTAATTAAACAATCGTCTAAAATATGAACAAAATATTACGAAAAATAACAAAGTCAATACCAAATCGTTTAAAGTATATAAAAATTAAAAAAAAAAAATAAACAGTTGAATAATTCTTAATAAGCTAATTAAACCACATGTATACAGTGAATAAGTTTTATTTTAAAAGTAAAATTTGATTTATTTTGAGTTTTATTTAAGTACGATTTTAGTTTCCTTAATATTATGTTATATTTTAAAAATCTCAGTTTCTGTAGACTTGTGTTTTAGAAAATAAACAAAATAATTTGGTTAAATGAGTTTCATTTTAACTCATTGCATGATTCTTAATATCGTGACTGACTGAAGGCTAACTTTACTCTTTGGTTATAAAGTCCATGTCATAGCCCACTATTTAAAATTTAATTTTAATATTAAAAACATTAGTTCAAGGCCTAAAAATATAAAATAACCATTGAGTTTTATATGTTTTTAAAAAGGTCTTATCCTCCATAATTAATCATTTTAAAAATATGTCGGGTGTTCCCTAAGAAAAAGCCGATTAATGTTTTACTACCTAAATTAAAAAGGTGCGTTAATATTAGCCACTAGACTGTGATACTTTATTTAATTAACTCTCTGTCTCATCAAATGTAAACAGATAATAACACAGAAAACGAAAACGCGCTTTATTACTGTTAAAGTTTTCCACTAATGAAATGCTTGTAAGTTTCTGGGTAATAATATGAATTAAACAACAACCACATAGCACTTGTGAAATAATATTTTATTAAAATATGGTTTATGCATGTGAGCCTATACTTGCTAACACTTGAATTAACATCACCGACACTTCATTTTGGCTCACCAACTAAAATTGGATTCTAAACGCCGCGAAGCATCGGCGCAAGCCGCAACTGAACCAAGTGCATGTATCCGTACTACTCACCATTGCAGTTTGCATTATAAAACAGAAAAATCCAGTGTTGGGCATAACCAAATGATTAAAAACCGAGTACTTTTTGATTTGAATACTGGAGCAATGACTAAAGTAGTCGAGCAAGTTATTTGTCGCTTAGTGCTTGATGCATTGATTAGCATTTATTACCCGCGTAATGTGCAACAACAATGGATTATTACCGATATGTCATTTGCATCCCAAGCCGGTTTTTGGCAGAGCAAGCAACCCATATTAATAAATCAGTTTTTTGTTCATTCCTATAGTTATGAGCTAAAAACTGGTAAACTCTAGTATCTTCCATTTTTTATCACTTGAATAAATCGCTCGAGTACCAATCACTAAATCGGGTTTTTAAACAGTGCTAGAAAGTTGAGCTGAAAACTGGCAAACTTCAGTAATATTCATTTTTCATTACTCGAATAAGTTGCTTGAGTAGGTACTAGGTACTTACAAAAATTAAATTATTACGATTTTTTAAATAATTAAATACTTGATTACTTTAAAGCAATTTCGACACTAGAAGAGTCAATATCTGCATTGCAATATCACTCAAATACCCTTTATAGACCTATTATTTCCGTTTAACTAAATTGTTAAAAAGCACTGGTATGGAACTTACACGTATGTAAACTATAAATATATTTTATAGTATCAATCAATTTAGACAAGAAAAATTGCTTAACTTTATTTACGTAAGGCCAGTTAATAAACTGGCTACAATGTTACAATAAATACAAATGGATCGACATTAAATAGCTGTTCTGTCTCTTGCTGAGTACCAATGCCATTCTTATAGTATTTATTTAGTGTATTTTAATAACATGTTTTATTTCCAATACCAATTTTACATCTTTAAGGCGTATAAAAGGAAGTTATTTTTCTGTTGTTATTTAGAACATTTTTTTTTGTTTAAATAAAAACCTAATAAGTATAGTATTTGCAGATACAAAATATAAAAATAAAGTAACAATTTAATAAAAAGCAAACCTGTGATTAAGAAATATTTTATAATTTACTAAATAAAATTTAAACAGACTTTTAAAGGCCATATGGGTTTATTACGGTAAGTTTTGGTAATTAATTATTACCAGTAAAGATCCAACTTCAAAAAGCAAAACAATTGCATAGGGCAAACATAATTATAAGCATTGGCACAAATAAAAATATATTTATAAAAAGAACCAAATGGTTTTACTAGATATAAAGCGAATAAAAATGCGATCATAATTATTGCTAAGCAAGAATGCTTACCAGATAAAACATATTTTTTAATAAATACAGTATGTATGTAAATAAACGTATCGCAAAGGAGTTGGAAAAAATATGTTTACAGCTATATTTAATTTAAAATATACCCCAACATGTTCAGCACAACCCGTATTATGTCTTATTTTATTTTTATATACCCTATAATATAAGTAACCAAAATATATATTTTTGATTATTCAAAGTATAACAAAAAGGTGTTTTAATATTAAGTATAAATGTACGTGCACATACTACACATCGGACGGACGTTATGGAAAAACAGTTTCAGTGAAATTAAAGGACACGCACATGCGACTCATGAGTGAATGTTAAAAGTCGCGCTTTTTCACGCACATATCGATACGCTAATTCGCAAATCGGCCAACTCCAATTTCGTTTAAAATAAAAGGTAGTTACTTAAACTATTTAAAGATCTAAAATAAAAAGAATTTCTATGGTTTCTTTATTTAAAATTACTTTAAAAACATTCATCTAAATAACAAATAGAAAAAAAATTAAATTATTTTAATATGATTTATAAAATATTATCTCTGCTGTAAAATTTTGTGTATATGGAGTTAACCGATTTGCGAATTAAGGTATCGATATGGAATAGTATTGGCCGGATTTTAATCTATAGTCCATTTCTTATTCGGTGATAGCTAGAGAAGGTATTATAAATTCAAAAAAAATTATTACAGGGTAAGTCTCTAAACTCTTTTTAATGTAAAGGAACCAATAAACAGGTAGTTTTTTAGGTATTTGGTTCGACACACTCTATAAATGATGCATTACAATAGGGCCATAAACATTTTAACAATGGTTTAGTTGAATATTTATTTGAAATAAACCTTCCAGTGCCGGAGCATGTTGGGTGCAAGTTTTACGATATTATAATGAGAATAATTATATAAGATAGTGGTATTATAATGATTTAATAATAACCTGTACATAGTCCAAAAGTTCTAAAGTTAAAGAAAATGAAACAAATAAGAATGAAAATAAATTAGGAAAAAAGTAAGACATAGAAAATGTTGCAAATAAATTTAATTGATTTATATCGCGTAAATATTTCAGTTGTAAATAGTATTCTTAACATATTTTTAAAATAAATATATTGGGATGAATAAATGATCGATGAACAATATTTTTTACAAATTTCGATATTTGATTTTTTGCCCAGGTCTATTTTGGAACTTATTTAACATTTTTATATTAATTTACAATACAACGTTTACAAATAAGATGTTACAAGTCCATATTCATGCATTTAATAAGAGTTGATCATTGTATTTTGTAATGATTTGGCGATATTTCTAAATAAAGCATTGAAATAAGTAGTTAAAAGGTACCTATCCACAGATAAAATATTTAAAAAAAAAATACAACAATAAATTTATTAGTCTATTAGATTAAAAAAATAGGTATATAATTTATTTAAGATTTTAAAATTTTACAACTACAATAAATTTTAGTCAGAAAAACAAAGTTCTTCACTATCATAGTCATGATCTGCGGTATTTATTATAATGGGCTCTATTGTGTCTTCCATTAAATTGTCAAGCTTCAACATCTTGTTTTCTTCTTCTATAACGTGAGTGACAGCTTTGCTCGGTTATATTTTCTAGCGACTGCTTTAAAAGTATTATTCCTCGCTACTAACCCTTTCATCTGTGCCCATATTAACTAAATTGGATTAAGTTCAAAATGGTAAGGTGGTAAGCGAAGTACAATGATACCACGTTCCATAACTATCTCATCAATAACATATCTTTTATATTTATGTTTGACCCAAACCACGGTTGTTCTTTACGCATACACTTAATGAATGTGGTGCTGTAACACATGATTTTTTGCTATTTAAAGAGGGTCTTCCTACGAGTTTTCTTTTACCAGAGATTTTGGATTTTCGTCTAGCAACGGCAGTTGGCTGAACACTAATTTTTACTCCTTTTCTTGAAATTTTATAATTAACAGCTTTGCCTGATTGGATTTTAAGTGCTCCCTTGTATTTGTAAGCTGTGTGGAGACCTGATAATAGGGATGGTACAGAAGTAGCATATTTCTTGAAATTATCCAAATGCCGATTGACAGCTGGTAGGAATTGTTCTGGATCATCTTCAATGTGCTTTAAAATTGCATTACTATATGCCAACCATGCTGTTTTCGTTGCTTCAATTTCCGAACCCAAGTTTTCTACCGCGTGAAATTCTTTCGGTACCTTTGGTTCTGTGTTTGGTTCTGTGATAGAAGCATCCACTTCATTAGGACTTATTAAGTTTGATGCTCGGTTTGATGTATGACAGGTGTCTAAAGTTTCATGTGATTGTAATGGATAAAATAATGTCTTCTTTGGTTCTTTACCGGTAGCAATTTGATAAAACAATATTTTATTTTCGTCTGTTAAAGTATTAATTACTTTTAAAATGCCAAATTTTGAAAATACTGCAGCTTGGTGTTTGCAGTGCTTTCCATTATATCCAACTGGACAACTGCACATACATGTTATCATATCTATCTGATAAGTAATATTAGGGTCACTAAAACTTACAACTTCATATTGATGATTTCCTATGTATTTTATATTCACATTTTCAGCCAATTCTTTTGGCAAATATCTTAGTTTAACTGCTTTACTCTCACGGTTTAAGACAATATCAAGAATCCTTTGTTGATAATATCTTTCAAATCCAGTACATATAAAATCAGCTAATTGAGTAAGATTAAAGGCTTTTGTGCGTTCTAAAGGTATATCCTTGAGTAATCGGAACATTACTTCTGCATAATTATTTGTGTCCGAGCCGCGTAAAATTAAATTAACCCTGTAAAGCGAACACCAAGTCTCAATTCGTAAATACATATTTTCCACATATTTAAGAAAGTTGGAATGTTGACATTGTTCACCCAATATTTTTTGGCTTCAAAAAGCTTATCTTCTAAGTTTGAGTATACAATCTTTCGGAATAACTGGTAATAAAGTTGATTATGTGTCTTTGGAATTTTATTTTTGCAGTAGTAAGCCAACGCCAGCATGCTTTTAAAACATGAAATGTACATAAAAGCATTTTTGATTGTGGAAAACAGTTTTGTAGGACATTTCTTTCCCCAAGTCGTCATCTGTCATTATGACAGATGGCTGTATTTTAACCGGGAATATATCGAGTAGAGCTTGTACCGCTTTTTGAAATATATCCTTCTTTTGACTACTACTTAAAATGCACCCAATTGGCAAACCTCCCACAGGAGATTGCGTAACAAAAAAATTTACTTTATGATCTTGAACATCACAGTTTCCTGTTGCATCCACAAATATCATTTCCAATGCCTGAGGTAGTTTTATAGCTCTTTGCATTATAGGTGTGCTTATTGAAATTGAATAGTTTTCGCCAAAGGTAGATATTTTAAATAATGTCCCATTTCTTTCATTTTCCGAAATTAATACATCTTCCCATTTCTTTAGCATTTCTGGGCCACTACGCTCGCCATATTGCTGCCTGAAGTTCTTAGTCCAAAGAGTTCGCACATCAGTTTTCGATGGAAAATAATGACGATCGCCTATTTTATCGTAATACTCATCACCCAATTCTTCAATTTTTGTAGTACAATACGTATGATAAGCCAATGCTACAGAATGCCCTTTTTCAAATAAATTAAATATAGCCTTTTTTGCATCGTCCCCCAAAGGTCTGGCACGTAGAGCTTCACCAACATCAGATCTATGATTGTGATTGTTTCAAAATTCTAATAAACAAGGATACTCCTTGTCCACTTTATTAAATGAATTATTGGCTTTAGACTTTGATATAGGTATAACTTTCTTTAAAGTTATTATTAATTTTGCTGGACAATCAATGTTTCTTGACCTTTTCTTATTTAAATCTGTGGTATTTTTTCTTCGCCTTGTATTAAAATGGCAATAATAAATTCGCTTAAACAAGTTGTTTCTAGCCTTATCCTTTTCAATTGTTTTTTCTATTGACCATGTCACTTTACTAATTTCTTGAGTTTCTTCTACAAATTTCTGAAACAAAAATCAAAAACATTTTCCACCTGCATTTTTTTACGAAAAATTGTGATATTTAAAGTAAAGAAAGGTGCTACATTTATTTAAATTTTATAAAATTATTTTCGAAATATTTGCATTTTAATTTTGTCAGACGATGGAATAAAATTAGACAAAACTTTTAATATTTATACACTATTGGAGTAGTGTTATGATTTACGCGCCAAAACAATATATACGTTTTTATACATTAACCTTTGTATGAAATAAAATAAAATCCCCTACGCCACTGTAGCACTGTCATGATTTATGCGCCAAAACAATATTTACATTAACACAATCACATAACCTTCAATAATAAAATAAGTAGTTATTAAGTGTAATACCTCAATTTCTTCTTTATCCTTTGCACTAATCCAATAAAACGATTGTTTAATTAGTTTTGAATTAAAACTAACACTTTTCATTATGTTGTCGATATCCATTTCAGCCAAAAACAAACAAAATATCTGCACAAGTTTCTTTCGCTTGACTAATGCAAAAATGCGATTAATGTAACAGTCTGGATGTCCATTTAAGTGCTGTCGTGCACGTTACATATAAAAAAACTTCGGCCGCTTTCGGCTCGGCGAAGTGGATATTTTGACTGTTACATCTGAATATGCGCCCGGGCTACTTTGTAAATGCCTCTAAAACAAATGCCGTATAATAATTTAATAAATACTAGAATTCATTTAATTAATTAATTACTTTGACATTTTTTTCTTAAAATTAAGTTTTTTAATATAATTATTCTATAAAATTTAATTTTTAATAAGCTATAATTTAATCCTATTTCAGCTCTCAGAATATGTGAATTTTACGTATTAAAAACGTGACGCCGATAGTTTATGGCTGGTTTATGACCTGTTTAGGACGAACGTGACATTTTCTGCTATCACAAAATAAGAAATGGACTTTAAGTTGCTATATTCTGGCGGTATTTTTTAAATTCTGTGCCTAGACCAGTTGTTCTCATCCGTACCGTCCGTCTGATGGCGTCGTATGTGCGCGTACCCTAAACCTCTTAAAGTGGTACCTTTATATTATTTTTTTTTTTGATTCATCATTTTGATGTAGTGTGGAGCCCTAGTTATATTATTATTACATAATGTAAATCACTCAGTTTAAAAAAATGCATTTATTATTTTAAGGACATAAAAACTTTTAAAATTTTCCGAATCAATCTGCCTCACTTTCCCCTACCATCGTTAAATCCGGGTCGGTGCGGTTATGTGTCCTACTTGTTAATAATATATTGATTTAGACTATTTTTGCTAATAATTAGAAACAATGTAAAATACATTTTATATGATAGGAACAAATTATGAATAATATGCTCTATATTGGTTAGGCGGATTCATTTATTTAATGTATTTTTTCTATTTCTAGTTTTAAATCTATTTGGCATAAAAGGGACCGTTTCGGCTCTGGTCCCGAGGTATGCGCTGTGACCCTGTTCAGCCCTAGTGACTCCTATGAACTGGCATCAATTTCACTTTATTTAAATAACTCTTGATTACCTATGCTTAATACTGAAGTATCTTCAGGAAACCAAAATGAATTAACTCATTACGTTTTTGGTCTTACAAATAATAAAAACACCACAAAAACTATTTTCAGCTGTTTGCAAAACTAAAAAGCTTAAAATTTGAGTCATTTTTAATTTAAATATTAGTTAATCTTAAATTTTCATTTTTTAACTCAATATTAACTTGACACCGGTGGCAGACTGCCACCAAAGCGTCGTTTTTCAATTAGATTTTTTAGGTTTTTGTGGATTCCTTTTCATTTTGTTTCAGGCGACCGGTCAGTTCATAGGGGTTAATAAACAGGATCAGCTCGTATAACCCGGTACTAGCACTAAAGCGGTCCCATTCTTTCTAAATAGATTTTGGCGTGTACCCAACCAAAAAGACCATTGAAAAACAAATTATGTAAGTAACGTATGTTATTATCTATATTTTTTTCTAAAAATGTAATTAACATCCCTTTAAGTAAACGTTTCCTTTATTGTATACTAACAAAAAATTATTATGCGGCAAATTAATCCCAGGTTGTAATATAAACCGAAGCTTATGGCTTAGATAATCTGAGTAGTAATTAACATCAGCGGAAAACAGATTAAAACGCTAACGACGCAAGGCTTGACCAGCTAAATGACACAAATGGCAAAAACGTAATATATTCTACTCGGCTACAAACCTGCATTAAATGAAGGTCATTAAAATAGATATAATTAGTTTAGGGACTCTTATTATACCACTCTAAAGATTAAATCAGGTTTCACAGCTGGAATTAAGGACCATACATAAAACAACTAAAAACGATAGATTACTGCTGCATTCCTTGTATAAAGGTTAAAGCTGTCTAAGCTATAAACTTATTTTAGTGTTTAATACAATTAAAAATAATACTTTTGTTAATGTAAAACATTAAATTTTTTTCAATACAAATAAATAAAAATAAAAACAACTAAACCGACTTTAAAAACTTAAAAGAAAAGAAAAAACTAAAAAAAAGCTAAAAATAATAAATAAAATTCTGAAAAAAGGTTCAATACATATGTATATTAAAAAAGTATAAAAATGGTTGTTTTGTATGTTATTAACCGACTTATTATTTTCACTTTTAGTAAGTTTTTATGTTTTTTAAAGTCGAAATCGTTTGTTTATTTGTCTCCATTGTTATTTTGTTATTTCATCTTTATCCTCAGAATTCTAACATTAAATTCATAGTTTCAAAGGGACAACCTTGTAATAACGCTCTTTTGAATAAAACAAATTAGGTTGGTCTACAAATGACGGACTAATTGGTGAACATAAATTTAAAAAGTATAGAGGCGAACAAAGAACTCCCTCCTTTATTTGAATTAGGTTTGGAACATATTTTGCTAGTGGTCTACATGCACGTGTAAGAAAATTTAAATTTTCCTTTCAAAATAGCATGGTCCGACGAAAGTATGGTTAGTCACTAATCATGGTATCTTTAACCGTCGCAATACGCATTACTGGGCTTAACAAAATCCGCGTGTTAAGAAAATATCAAATCGGTGTGGAATTTTAGGAACTAAAATACTAGCTTCATTTATTTACCATATAATTTATTAACTGCAGAAATAATACCTTCATTTATTACAAAATGATTTAAAAGACGTTTCGATAATTTACCTATACCAGATGTCAATAGCTGCTGGTTTCAACAAGACGGTGCTCCTTCACATAATTCTAGGCAAGTACAAGAGTAACTTTCCAAGCGATTTCCTGGGAAGTGGATTCGTACCTCTAGTGAAATATCTTGGCCAGAGCGATCCCCAGACTAAACTCCTGTGGACTTTTTCATATGGGATTTTCTTAAAAACAGAATTTACCAATATCCTTTTAATCCGAACAGCAGTTACAAAATGTAAAATGGCCACATTTATTTGTATTACACCACAGATGTGACGTGATGTTTATATATATATATATATATATATATATATATATATATATATATATATATATATATATATATATATATAAATATATATATATATATATATATATATATATATATATATATATATATATATATATATATATATATATATATATATATATATATCACCCTTCTAACAATACGGCGTCCAATGATATGACCTAGCCATAGACAACGGCGTCAAAATATTTATGCCGTCGTATATCCGGACGCCGAAAATTTTTGGACGCCGTTGTGTATGGCGAGGTCCTGTGTAATGACGCTATACACATAAAGAAAATAATAAAAATTTATTTACCTTTGGTACCTGCCGAAGCCACTACGAGTCAAACTTTATAATCTTCCACCGCTTTTACCTATGTTGGAAGCATGTATGACAAACTTTCAGCTTTTACAAAATGACGAAGGTCTGTCGCTCACGGGCTCTTGGACTATAACATTTATAAATATACTTTTCCAAATCTATTACTTTAAAGATAATAAACTCAACTCAGACAACGTCTATTCCAAACACCGAGATGTTAACCTTATTTACGCTGTCCTTTAAGTAAAGGTGGTTTGTCCATTAAAATAATTTTCAAAATTTAAGCTTGTCGATAAAGTCAATTTTACGTATAGCCAAAGCAAACCCGATAAAAACAAGTTAAAAGCCACTGACTTCCCAAAACTTTACATTTGTTGTTATATTTCGGTCCTATAAAGGGCAATGCGACGGTTCATTGTTTGCCAAGTTATTTCCTCCAATTTCCATTAGTTAAGTGATTTGAGTTGTATGGGAAAGTTTACACAGGTCACTTCATATTGCTTTGCATATTGGCTCTGTGCGAACTTACGAAGTCAACAACTTGAAATTGGTTTCCTTTGTAAACAGACATATCGAGAAAAAATTTTTATTAGTTATAGAGAGACCAATTATTATTTTTTGATTTAAATTTTTTTACAAACTTAAAATATTATTTGTTTTTTTTGTGTATGTAATTTAAGTTTAATAAAACATTTATAATTAAATTTATAAAATAAAATAAACATAAATAGTAAATATGAACCTTTTAACCTTTTAATATTTTTTCTAATTAAATATTGATATTAAAAATATCGTACACCAGCCAGCAAGATAATTATAGGGTAGGCTGCCTACAATCAATTTAGATAGTTAAAGAGATATCAAAAATTTCTTATATTTGTCAGATCAATAAATTGGCAACTGGAAAACTAATGACATTTTGAAAAAGTTTATACTACTTCTACTAATATACTACTTTATTTTGTCAAGTAGAATCACCCCCTGTAGTTTCGTGATCAATTTTTGAATCACCCTGTAAAATAAAATAGTTGCTTTGTGAATTATGACTATTTTATATTGGGCAAATGCATGTTTTTAAGCAAAAAAAAATATATATATATATATACAGGGTGTCCGGGAAAATGTGTGAAATCTCTCGCACACATATGGAACAGATGAAAATAACACGACAAGTTCCTATAAAATTTTTCCGTTTAAGCCCCCTGCGGAGATATGATCCCCTAAAGGGGCAGCTAGAAATCGATTTTTCGTGAATAACTTTTAAAGCGCTCTGTATAATTTGATAATATTTTAGTACGATGCATACTAGTAAAGACCTCTTAAAATAGTGCCCTTGAAACTTATGTCGCTTCTTTGGTTTGCCAGGGACGGGACTAGTTTCTCGCATTATTGATAATATTTTTACGCCCTGTATGGTGAAGACACAAAAAATATGTTTTTAGGTAGTTTAAACCTTTTGCTAAAAAAAAAAGGTACTCTTGTTCGACATATCGATAAAATGAGCCGTTTTCGAGTCAAAATTATTTTAACAATAAATTCCTGACCTGCATGAAGGGGACTTCAATACTGAATCAAAAATTACAAACGGCATCGAAAATAAAATATATTGTATTATTAAACAAAAATAAACTCTTATTGTTAAAATAATTTTTACTCAGAAAATGGCTCATTTTATCTGATGTCAAACAAGAGTACCTTTTTTAGCATAAAGAGAACTCACCCAAAACATATTTTTGTGTCTTCACCATACAGGGCGTAAAAAAAATATTATCAATAATGTGCAGAAAACTAGTCCGTCCCTAGCTAAGCTCAAAGAAGCGACATAAGTTTCATGTTCATTTTAGAGAGGTCTTTACTCGTATGCATCGTACTAAATATGGTATCAGAGTATACGAGAGCGCTTTAAAAAGCTATCTACGAAAAATCGATTCCTAGCTGCCCCCTTTAGGGGATCATATCTCCGCAGGGGGGCTTAAACGGAAAAATTTTATAGAGCTTTTCGTGTTATTTTCATCTGTTCCATACGTGTGCGAGAGAGATTTCATCAGCATTTTCCTGACACCCTGTATATATGTATATATATATATATATATATATATATATATATATATATATATGTATATATATATATATATATATATATATATATATATATATATATATATATATATATATATATGTATGCTATATATATATATATATATATATATATATTTTTGCTTAAACTATGCATTTGCCCAATATAAAATAGTCATAATTCACAAAGCAACTATTTTATTTTACAGGGTGATTCAAAAATTGATCACGAAACTACAGGGGGTGATTCTACTTGACAAAATAAGAGTAGTATATTAGTAGAAGTAGTATAAACTTTTTCAAAATGTCATTAGTTTTCCAGTTGCAAGCCGTCAAAGAGCAAGTTTTATTTTTTGTTTTTTGAGTTACTTGCTTAAAGAAAAACCGATTTGACTAATATTTAAAACCTAGACTAAATCGTCTGCGTTTTATCATTCTAGTAACAATTCACATTGATCGTTTGCCGCTAGAGGGCACTTTACCTAAATTTTTTGTCATAATTTTTTAGTTTTGAAAGCTACAGTAGTTTTTGGCATGTTTTCTGAAAGACTGATGCCAGGCCTTTGAAAAAGGCGCTTCTATTTACATCGCTAAACCCAACGGTTTAGACGTAAATCACACTTAAAAATTTAGTGGTAAATTTACTTTTCTTATTTCATTACCACCAGCTACCAAGTCAATAGCTATCAAATTATACTAAAGCTGTTAGTGTAAAATAAAATACGCCTTTAAAACTATTTAATTTATAAACTTAAAATAACTAATAATGGCTCATCAGTAAATATTCATATATAGATTATTGCGATATACATTTAATTGCTAAAAATTAATGAAACAGTACTAACAAACTAAAAAAGATTCTCAAAATGCCCCCATTTTCTTCAATACATTTCCTAAGACTCTTTAAAAAATGTCACCTAACTCCATGAAAAATACCTGGTGCTTCTTTAATAATTTGCCATATTTTGATTATCCTGAAGCAAAGATCCTCGACGTTGATTACTGGAGTATCGTACACCA
The DNA here is from genome assembly GCA_014170235.1 of Listronotus bonariensis. NCBI lineage: Eukaryota > Metazoa > Arthropoda > Insecta > Coleoptera > Curculionidae > Listronotus > Listronotus bonariensis. The sequence continues at coordinate 112,119 of JACEGR010000534.1, forward strand.
ATTGTTTTAAATTACCCCAAAAGAACAAATCCATAGGATTAAGGTCTGGTGACCTCGCTGCCCATGCCAATGGTCCACTTTGTCCTATCCATCGCTCAGGATACGTTGCATTCAAACACTGCCGGACACGTATACTAAAGTGGAGCGGAGCTCTGTTTTGGAGGATCCACATGTTGGCCCTTACTTCCAAAGGCACATCTTCTAGATACAATGGGAGATGATTTTGGATAAAATCTAAGTATACGTCACCAGTTAATGGGCCATCAAAGAAATGAGAACCAATAAGGCAATCCCCTAATATTCCTGCCCACAAAACAGAGAAAATTTACGGTGATGTTTCGTTCTTACCACATTGTTTGGGTCCTCGTAAGCATATGTTTTGAAGATTTGTAGATTTGTTATGCCATCACGGGTAAATCCAGCTTCGTTAGTGAATAATATTATAAAAAATTATTTGATTATTGTGTTCATACTTAGCTAGGATCTGATTGCACATTTCCAACCGTCTCGGCCGATCATCGTCATAAAGAGCCTGGGGCTCAATTCTGCTAAATTAAACTCATTCGTTCGCTGAACGTATATACGTTCCGGGAGCGAATAACCTTGGTCTGTTTTTTTTTAACGAACGAATAACCTTCACTTGTTTTTTAAAACAGGCAGTCATAAAACAGAAATCTGTATTACCATCTGACATCTGACAAAATTCAAAGTCATAACATAACCTAAAATTCCTTTAATGTGAAATTAAAGTTGAAAAAATCAGTTAACTAAGCTATTAAAAACAAAGTATACACTTTAATTGAAATACAAGAAGCAAATAAATAATTAACATTGTCCTCCGCAGCCAGAATAATCATTTGTAAGCAAAATAGTTTCTAAATCACATAACCTATAACCAAAAGGGTTCGTGAAGCGGTCTCCTGCAGCTCCGTCGGCGCAAAATCGCAGTGCGTGAAAGCGTTAGCCTGAAGCTCATTTGGAGTAAAATGAATATGTCAGTTGTCAAAATATAGATTGAAAAGAAAAACTATGAAAAATTACTTATTGCTTTGGAAAAGTAACTAACAAGTTATTGCATATAACTTTTATACCATCTTCCATTTATACTTTCTAAAAGAAGGCCTTTATTAAGTGTTAGATACTTGTACCGAATGTTAGATTAGGACAAAGACTGGAAATGGAGATTAGCAAACTACATTAAAATATCACTTAAGGTAAGTAAACTCATATTTAGAATAAAACATTTATGGTAAATTTCTTTTTAGTTTAAAAAGGTAATATTTTAAAAATATTTGTCTTGTTTATGCAAATTGGGTAATTGTCTCGTACGTTGGAGCAAACCCCATTTTGACCAAATTTGATATACAGGGGCACAGAACTAATAAAAAAGGGTCTGGTTATTTTTTATTTTTTGCTACTTAATTAAATAGTATGTTCTAATTTACTGTTATATTAAGAATTTTGTGCAAAAAGACGGGTGAATATAGTGAGAATAGGAATGTTTTTGATATTGGGCAAAATCATAGTTGCTCCCTTTCAAGAGAATTACTATAAATTGTCAGTACATATCGGTAATTATTATTAGTTGAAATAAATAGGTACCCAAAGATAGCAAAACACATTTGTTACTTGCATGATTTTAAACAAAGAGTACCTAAATTATCAAAACCTTTTATTGCTAGTTGTTTTCTTTTTTCATTTAATAATAATAATTTTATTTGTAGGACTCTAGAAGACTACGAATATCCCCTAGGACTATGCCAGAAGACAAAATTGCATAATAGTTCAAGAATCATATCAAATGATCGATAATCAAAATAATAATGCCCAACATGACTAACACATAAATTACCAAGCTTCTGTAATTTGTAAAAAATAATAAAAATCAATAATATTTTGTTGCCTTTATTTTAATTCTTAGGTTTACAATAAAAAAGTACATTAGAGTAAATAAACGTTGTTTTTATAAACACTAAGTTTTTGTCCTAGAATATTTTTGCAGATAATCTCTTGAAAATACTCCCAGTTTATATAAAATACATTTCCTAAATAATACACCAGCTTGAAAAACCAATTAAATCCAGTCACTTTCTAGTGTTTTCCATATAGTACAAACAATTTTACAATCTGGCAGTCACCTAAAAATAAAAAAATACAAATTTCAGGTTTAAATAAGCAAATGTAGGTTTTTCTATAAACATTAATACGAGTTTAATGAGCATTATTTTAACTTTTAGCATTAGCAGGGTTAACTTAGGACATTGTAGAGTATATAAATTATAAAAGAAAGGTTAAAAGCCATTAAGTAAAACAGAATATTGCTCCTATGAAATGATCATTGGTTTAGGTTAGGTTTAGTTACGTAAGAGTTTTCGAGCTTTGAACTGGTAAAAGCAAGAAGAGAGACAAATACAAAAGTAAAAGTGAATATCTTTTAAAGAAACTGGAACGGTATCTCATGGATAATTGAAATAATTTTATGAAAATGTTAGTATACTTTTAATGCAAATTTTACTCACAGTTGCTTTTGTTCTTCCATTTTAAAACAGCAATAAAATAATACCTTTCCATATTCAAGTGCACTCATTTTAAAATTAACAATAGGCAAGTTATTAATCAGTGTAGCAACATATTGTTTAGGCAAAATTTTATGGGGTATTGTTGTAGGACCTTCTTTGTCTGTTATCTAAACAGGGTCTAACCCATTTCATGGGTTTCCTGGGTTAGTTGCCGTGTCATTAAATGACTAAATGTTTCTTGCAATCTCTGTTAGAAGCTAAAAATATCAAAAATTTTAATGGAAAACAAAATATAAATATAGGATATTTAAACTCACCTTTTTTCTACCTTTCTTGATGCCCCATATTTAGACAAAGAACATTACTACTAGGTAATAAACCAAAGCATTTTCAACACGTTGTTTACAGTGGAAAACATAATTTTCAACGAATTTTAATATTTTTCATAAAATGGGAATAATTTTAAAATTTTCTAACCTGAAATGAATTCTAACTTTGGTGTATTGCAGAATTAATTCTCTCTTTTTGTGGTGTATTGTGGGTTAGCTACCTACTGACTGATAGCCTAGTTTACACCGCAAAAATCAGTGAATTCTTTTAAATGAGTTTTAACTTTAGTAGTAATAAAGTCAAAATTGGGTATCAAACTTTACTATTTATGAGTTTTCATAAGATGAAAAGTACGCTTGACTTTGACAAATCTGTCATATTTTAAATTTTAATGCGGTGTTGTCCGCCAATTTGTGAAGGTGGCTATGCACGAACGAAGACCTTTTGTTTTCATAAGAGCCTAGAGGACATAAAGAAAAAACTAAAAAAACGCAAACAAAAAGGCGCTTATGAACAGTGCAATAGGGCCCCTGCACTTTTTGTGAACGAAACGGGTAGAGTTGTTCTTCTCTTAGTACCCTCCATGAACTAGCCGGACAGAGCCGCACTTCATTCCCGATTTTTCTAGTACTAGTACCTGAATATGTTTAATAATTTCAAGCACTCTTTTTTTTTGTTGCACGTTTCTAGCAGTTCTAGGTATTTTCCTATTTCCATTAAAACTTTTAAAGGAACCACGTTCTGCAAGCCTTCTGTGCACACTGCAAAATGTTTGAGCATGAGGGATATTTCTTTCCTCAACTCAACTCTCTATATAATATCTTCTTGCCAACTCTGCATTACCATTTGCTTTTCCATAACAAAAATAGATATCACAATATTCAATATTTGAATATTGGTGATTAGCCATTATTAGTTATTTTAAGATTATAAATTATTAGTTATAGTTTAAAAAGCGAATTTATTTAATGTTTAACTGACAGCTTTAGTATACCTTAATAGCTATATACCTGGCAGCTGGTGGTAACGAAATGAGAAAAGTAAATTTACCACTTAATTTTTAAGGGTGATTTACGTCTAAACCGTTGGATTTAGTTAGAGGTTAATCAGCATCTTTTTAATGGCCTGCTATAGTCTTTCAAAAACACGCCAAAAATTACTGTAGCTGTCAACACTAAACAACTATGACAAGAAAACAATTGACAATGTAGGTAAAGTGCCCTAGAGCAGCACACAATCAATGTGAATTGTTACTAAAATGATGAAGCGCAAACGACTTATCCTATCTTTCAAATATATAGTCAAATCGGTTGTCCTGTAAGCAGGCAATTCAAAAAATAAAAACTTGAACTTTGACGGCTTGTAACTCGAAAACGAATGACATTTTGAAAAAAATATATATAAAGCTCTACCCTAATTTTGTCAAGTAGAATCACCCCCTTAAGTTTCGTGATCGATTTTTGAATCACCCTGTATTCACAAAAACTACTGCCCAATTGGACTCGGTAACTGGTAAGTCATATTTGTCCTGATGATACAACTTAAGATCATTTATTTGTTGCTGTATATATTTTTTTCACAGCTCTTTTATCGTAGCTTTAAAAATGTATAATACACAAGGAAATGCTGGGATCGATTTCTCGAAAAGTAGGCCTAGAAACATTTTGAAAATTTGGTGATATTATCAAATCAATGGGGGACATACGACTTAAACATTCTATTATGGTTCCGGCACTTCCGGTTATACCGGAAGTTATTTTTAACTTTCTTATTTGAAATAAAATATCTTATACAGCGTGTTTACTTAAGTTCGCACCATATGGAAAACTTTTTTACGAAAAAGGTAATCTTTATAAAAGTTCTGCATGGTCGGAGATTTAAATTCTTTGCAGTGGTATGTACGAGAAATGTCAAATATATATTTCTTCTCAAAAGAAAAGTACCCTTATTTCCATATTATTAAAAATGATTATAAAGAAAAGATGTTTAGAAATAAAAATACCATTTGAATATGCAAACTTGTTTATTTTCAAAAAAAAAAATATATATTTTTTATATTAGGCGTGAAAATTTAGGTGTGTACAATAGTGCATACTTATTTTAAAATGTAATATGTAAAGAAAGATTAAGAACTGTCAAAACAGCGAAAAGTCATAGATACGCTCGTTATTGTATAGAAAAAACTGTTAAAAAGTTCTTTCTTTAAAATAAACCAATTTCTATATTTAAAAGGTATTTATGTTCTTTAACATATTTTTTTATGAATAATTGTTGATAATATACAGGGGAAATAAACAGGGTGATGATGTGCACGACTTATAAAAAATAATGGTACTTTCCTCCTAAAAAAATATTATTTTTTGATATACCTTGTATACCACTGTAAGAAATAATATCTGATGAATGCATATTACGTTTTACACCATGCAGAACTTTTTATTAAAAACAACTTTATTTATAAAATTTATTTTATATATATATATATATATATATATATATATATATATATATATATATATATATATAATATATATATATATATATATATTAGGTTTGGCGTAAAATTTTAAACATTTTTTATAATAAAATAATGGTCCTATAATGGCTTAAAAACATCATATTTACCATAAGATTTAAAACAGTTCAAAAACGGTTGGATTTAAGTAAGTGTTCATATTTTTTACGGTTTTTGTAAAACCATCAAAAATGAAACTGTAGGCTGAATGGCGTTTAATCTGATTCACTTCTTTCCCTTGTTTTCTTTAACAAAATTTTGGCATTTGCAGAACTGTTTTAGAGTAATCTAAATAAAGCAAGTTAAATAATAAAAACTTAACTAAGACACAAAATTTAATTTCCTGACTATTTCGTCTTTAAACCTTTATAAAGTTAAATAATTTTCTATCAAAATCTAAATGTGTAATGACACTCGGTGCACCGAATAACCAAACATTTCTAGGATATTTCCATACTGCTTACTTACTCTCAAAGTGACTGCCAGAAACGGAATTTAAATTTCCCAATTTACATGAGGATCTAAATCAGTGACGGTACGCGTTATGTTTATTATAGTCGTTTAATTAAGTTAATTATTAATTTTAATTTTATAGGGATTGAGATGCCTGTCCACATTTACGGTATTTAAATATTTGCTTTAAGGGTAAAGCAATGATGAATAATTTACCCATTTCAGTGGATAAAATATAGGTTTTAAGGTACACTGGGTAACGAGAAATTACTGCACTTGAAAGTCAATGTGTGCTTTATAATTTAAAATATAATTATGGTTTTGCAAAAGGTTTAGAACTTAAATTGCTGTTTACGGCTTTGGTTCTTCTTGTGACTATTTATTAACTCCTAAAAGATAAGTTATAGGAAAGTGTTATTACATGTAAAAGGCATTTGATGGACATCTATTGTCTTAATACACCGAGTGCCTAAAAATTACTAGCAAGCCTGTAATTTTCTTTAAAAGTCTTAAATCAAACGCATATTTCTGATGTTTCAGACTTATGTGTCAGTTTCAGGTTTACCGGAAGTGCTCTTAAGAAGAATCTATTCTACAGGTAATTTCAAGGAAATACATGTACAACATGTTTATTCTATCTTAATTAGTTTTTAAGAAAAGTGGCGTTTGAAAATGTATGTAAACCGACATTTTTATCGATTTGTTAAAAACAAAGCGGTAGTAAATGGCAAATGCAATTTTTTACATATATTTAATGAACCTTACCTCCTATCAGCGCAAAATTACTATTCACCACAGAAACTGACTTACGGCAGTAGAGAACTTCAATAATTTAAATGCAAATCACTACCTTAGGCCTTAAGACCTTAAGACCAAACTTTTAAAATCTCTCTACCTAACATTTCTCAAAAAATAGCAGGCTTGCCAACAATCACTTAGGCACACGTTATTAAAAAAACGCACAACGTTTTAACTTCATAAGACGACTGTACTTACATTATTGTGTATGACATGACAGAGTTGGGTCGAATACTAAGATCCTGTATTCGAATACTAATCTTGAACAGATATAATTTATTCTAAAAACAGTACCGCAAAATAGGCAAAAAATCATAACGTAAACAAACCCTTTTGTAAACAATGATTTATTGCAGCAAAAATAATATTCTGTTACTTCCGGTTTGACCTAAAATGAACTCTGAATACAATAACACCTTACTTGTCAAGTTTTAATACTTCCCCTGTCAAAAATGTATTTTTAACCTTCCAATCTAGAGTGTCGTGATTAATCTAAAACGGTCTATTTCAAGTCAGGTAACCATGGAAAAATATTATTTTTTTCACGACTTATCAGGGCCGCGTAAAAGTTTGCAAAATCCTCTCTATGGTCGATGTGGTACCAAATGATTCAGAATAAAATGCTCGTTTAGTATATGCTGACGAGCCACTCTCTTTATTTGAAATAAAGGAGTTATGACCATAAATAGGATTTTGTAGACTTTTACTTCATGTTGAGAAGTCGTAAAAAATAAAAGACGATTAATTTCATTTTGTCATGGCTACTTAACTTAAAATTAACCGCTTTATGTTTATCATGGCACTGGATTCGCCTTTTATAAAATATTATTTTTAAAGCAAAACTGTCAAAAAATTACATGTGAGGTATCGTTGTATTAAGAATGTTATATTCTGTCAAGATAAGATAAAATATACAGGAATTGCCATTTAAAATTTAAAAGTAGCAGTTAAAACTGTAAATAATAGAAAACAAGTGAATATCTCAGCCAATCCACAATTATTTCAAATACCGATATACCAAATTTTATTTTTTCATCGTAAAAGGTAAAACAGTTTTAGGGGAAAACCACCAGTGAAAAACACCCGGTATAAGGTACGCCATGCTTTTTCCAAAAAAATAAAATAAATCATCATTTATTTTGTAACATTTGACTCTTTGATTTTTTTCCAATGCACCGTTTTCGCGTAAAAATAAAACTAAAAACAGGGTTCCAGCATACTAGTTTAAAATAATTTGGCTATGTCACAAATTACATTCAGATTTAGATCACACATTTTAAATACAATTTATTGTGGTGCCCAGAAGACAAAGAACGGCGGGTAATAAACCAAATCCCAAACAGATCTATATAATATTATTATTTTAAGTATAATACTGTATTACCAATACTTCAAGGTATATCCGCTGGTAAAGCACTAACAAAGAAAGCACGAAATGTTGACGCAAAAAGCCGACAAGCTCTGAATCACCGTAAAATCATTCGCTTCTGTGTTATGTAGGCCTATGTGGCGCGGTATTCGGCGCGGCGAATTATTGCAAGTCTGGACGCGGCTTTAGACGATCTACTTTTCGCACAATGCCGATAAGCTTTTGACGAGTACTTTATTTAGCTGATTCTGAATACTTCTCAGCAGGTATCACTTTGTTAATGTTTTTGTTTGCCTATTCCGTTTCGCATGACGTTATAATTATTGGTTTTTAACTTTAAACCACCCCAATGCTTTAATTTTACGGCAAATGAAGCTTCTAAAATATTATCAGTAAAACCAAATAAATATAAATAGTTATTGGTTATTTATTTAATTTAGACAAAAGGGAAATAAACAAAATTGCAAAAAAAATAAAGTTGAGAAAAAAATGAGGAACACTAATTTCTTATTTAACTATGTAGTACTTAGTTCTTTTAACTTTCTTATCCGCCACTGGTCCTATCGTGTATAGTATAACCCAATTTTCAAGTATTCCTAATTTATTTTGCCCAAGTTAACCACTCTTGAGCCAATTGCCTGATGTAATTTTCAAATAGTATAATGAACAAAACTTTGTCGGGCTACACGCAGTTAATACGAAAGTCAAAGCATGGTATTTGGCAATAACGAGAAAACTTTTTAGTGTATGTAAATAGTGTTGTCTGCATTCAGCATAAAACGACACAGTTCGAAATAGACGTCTGCAGTGACCTGTAAATTATACCGTAGATTAGATTAGATTAGATTAGATTAGATTAGATTGGGAGGTGGATTGCATATCCTCTAGCACTGCAACCTGCTCAGGTTTATTGTGTGTCCTCCGTCCATAGGTTAGAGCACGCTATCCAAGCCGGTCTGTTTAATCAGACTCCACAAGCTTGAAACTGGCCCCTTGGTATATTTTGCCGCTTTAGGTTTTTCTTCACCCAGCCTTGCAAACCGCAGACGACAAAGGGCTTCGCAGTAGCACCATACGTGTTCTGCGGTTTCTTCCTCCTCCTGGCAGAACCTACATAGGTTTTCTTCTGCCAGGCCCATAGTTTCCAGGTGTTTATTCAGTCTGCAATGACCTGTCAGTTGACCCACTATTATTCTTACTGCCTTCCGGTTATAATTCAGAAGGTCTTTTGTAAATTCTGGCGAGTAAGCCTTGATGAACACTTTCGCCTGACGCTGTCCTGGTGTTCTCATCCACCAGTCTTGTGATTCCCTCATAATCCATGATCTAATGGATGACCTTACCTGGCATGATGGAATACCACAGTAGGGCTGGGGACCTACCATTGTCCTGCCAGCCCCTCCTTTGCCAATTTATCAGCTTCTTCATTGCCTTCGTGGCCTTCGTGTCCTGGTACCCAGGCAATGGTTAGCTTGTTGGACGCACCCACCTCTTCCAGGGCAATTACGCAGTCCCGCACCAGCTTGGAGCTGATTTTGCATGAACTGAGTGCCCTGATGGCTGCCTGGCTGTCCGAATAGATTACTATGGTTTTATCCTCATAGCTCCTTCTGATGATTTCCCTAGCACATTGTTCTATGGCTACAATTTCGGCCTGGAACACAGTAGGGTATTGTCCGAGACCCAAGTTTATTTTCGTCCTTGGTTTGTCCCCATATATACCTGCTCCAACTCCTTGGTCAGTTTTGGAGCCGTCTGTATACCAGATTAGGTCGGCTTTAATGGGAGGCCCTGCCACCCAGTCCTTTCTGTCTGGTATTAAAGTTTGAAAACCTTTGTTTAGCCAGTAGCTTGGTACCATTTTGTCTGAAGGCATCTCACACACTGAGTTGACTTCTTGGTCCTCCTTGAATCTCCATTGTATTTCCTGTCTTATGATAGGACTCTGGCCTTGTTTGAGACGGTATTGTACCGCTTTCACTTCACCCTGTATGTAGATGTGAAGTGGCGGTAGATTGAGCAGCACTTCCAGTGCTGCAGTAGGGGTTGATTTCATGGCCCCCGTAATACATAGACAAGCGAGTCTCTGTATACTTTGTAATTGCCTTATTGCCGTCTTTTGTAGCGTCTTTGCACCCCAGGCAATTGACCCGTAGGTTATCATTGGTCTGACGACCATTTTGTATAACCAAAGGTTCATCTTCGGACTGAGTCCCCAATTCTTTCCGCAAAGTCTTCGGCATCTACCCAGGGTAGTTCTTGCCTTCTGAGTGACTTTGCTTAAGTGTAGTCCCCAGGTTAGTTTTTGGTCAAAGATGACTCCTAGATATTTAACCTCTTTTGAAAAGGGATTTCCACTCCGTTGAGCCTGGAAGGTCTTAGTCCTTCAAGCGCTCTTCTTTTTGTGAAAGGGACTGTTATTGTTTTATGAGGGTTGACTGAGAGTCCCTCCTGTTTGCACCATTTGTTAACGATGTCTACGGCGTTCTGCATTCTGCCTGATATGTGCTCTAGGTGACCCCCATTGACTACAATGACGAGGTCATCAGCATAACCCAGGCAGTTGTACCTTTCACCAGTCAATTTGTCGAGAAGTTCATCTACCAGGACTGCCCAATATAATGGCGATAGAACGCCTCCTTGTGGACAGCCCCTCCCCACTTTAGCCTCCATTGTTAACCGTAAGAACCTTCAGCACTGATCTGGATAAATTGCCATTGATTAAAACTTGCGCAAAACAAAGTTACGTTACATAGCCGAAAAACGGGTTTGTGCGCTTCGGCACCAGTCATCATCAGTAGTCACCGGAGCGTACGCCAAACGAATCACAATTCACAATTAAGAATAACCTTAACTGGCATAAACACATTGTATCTATAGCCACCGCGGCTTCAAAAAAGATTGGATTTCTTTTCCGAGCCAAAAAGTATTTTTCTCCTTCCAATTTATACAGTTTGTATGTGTCCCAAATTCGACCCTCTCTGGAATATTGTTCTCATGTCGGGGAATGGCATCCCCCACAACCGTCAGAATTCTTGATGTCATTCAAAGACGAGCTGTTCGTCTTATTAATGATATCTTTACTTACTCAAAGACTTCCTTCTCTTGCCCATCGTCGAGCTGTGGGAGATCTATCGCTCTTTTATAGATACTTTTACAGCTTCTGCTCCGACGAATTATCCAGTATAGTCCCTCTTCTTGCAGCTCCCAACAGAGAAACTCGCGGTGCCGCACGTATGCATCCCTATACGGTTCAACTGGACAGGCCTCGAACTTCCCATTTCGTTCGTTATTTAATCCCTAGAGTTTCTAGACTGTTGAACCTACTGCCAGCGGAGGTCTTTCCTTCTCCCCCAAATCTTCAGGTTTTTAAGTCCCGTGTTAACAAACTTCTTCTTACCTTGCTTAAGACACCAACGGTACGTTAGTATTTAGGCTTTCAGCCTTCGTCGATTGTCCAAAGATAAAAAAAAACAAATAACACATATTTAGATCCGCAAACTTTTAAACAAATAGGTTAGACTAGTGACTAGGATGTCTATTACTTCCTAAATCAATTTTTTTAGCAATCGTCCCCTGAACTTTTGGTTTATAGCCTAAAAAAACATCCAATGAAATTATGTTCTTTATTTCCGAAGGTTTTTGGATTTTTTCTTTTTTTTGTCTTAGAAATAAATAGAAGGAGAAATCTACTCATCGCATACTCGGATAAGAAATTTAACGCTCTACAAAAAACAATTTTTACAAATTTAACATTAGAGACATTTTGCACCTCTTAAAATAACAGACGTTTTTTGGCCTCCTTATGGTTATCGTTATTAAACATAACGATTACGGCAGCAGTTTAAGACAGAGATTTTGCAGCCTCTTTTAAGAAATTTATCTTACGTCTGCGCTTTCGACACATAACCTTATTTTTGCCTGTGGTTCGCCGATTTTAGAGTTAACGAAAAATCAGTATTTACATTTATTCTTCATAAGATATAAATGGTTATTTAAATATATGCAAACACTTCTGTTGATTTCGTTTTTTAAAGTAGATGCAAACAATACAGTATAAGCAAAACACAAAAGTAAGGTTAGGTTTGTTAGTAGAATAAAAGCAAGTGTGCCAGATTGTAATATCTACATTAATTACTGTTTTAGAATATCCGTAAAAGTGCAAGTCCGTTTTAATTTCTTAACACTATTTGATTTTTATTACTGCTATAGATTTTTCGCTCATAAGAGCCTTTGTATAAATGATATTTTAATTAATACGGCATTAAAATTTTTACCTTTTAAATAATTGATAATAAAATTTCTATAATCCGGCAACCACGCAGTTTAACAATAACGATAAGCTCTTCGGTATACATCCGTAATTAAAGGAGTCCGGTATGGTTAATAACGATAACGGATCATGTTTGCGTTACTGCGCAGTCTCAGAATAACGTTAACCACAACGGAATTGCAAAATAAGGGGTGCAAAATGTCTCTATTAAGTAACTCATTTAAAAGTTATTTACCGTCAAAGTTTATTTTTACGCTTTATCACGATAAAATCGTTAAATGATAAGAGAAAAAATCTATTAAATTGATTGATGATTATTCATGTGAATTTCATGGCTTGAACTGAAAATTAAAATATATATACAGGGTGTCCCAACTCTATTTATACACGAAATAACTTCGCCCCTGTACAAGATACAAAAATAAACCTAAAATAAAAAAAATATTCGTATACAACCTTTTCGTTGACAGCACTAGTTAATATACAAGGTGTCTCAAAAACATAATTTTTATTCTTTGGTAGGTTTTTTAAATGGAATGTATATTTTAACAAATTTTTAAGTCTGTATTAAATTTTACATGTAAAATGTATAATACACTATATGTCAATTATTGCTGGTTTTTGAGATATCAGCAGTATGTTAATTTAGTCATTACCGATTAAAAGTGAAGAAACAAAATAATATTTTGTTTCCAATTATTTTAAATAATTCTGTCACTGTCAGAATGACAAATATTATAATAACATGTAATGAATTACTTTTCATTGTAAAAACTACTAATAGGTATATCAACAATTTAGTTTATTTTAGACACATATTTACTTAATTGCACTAAAAAACAGCAACCCATCAATTATGACTGGTTTTTGGGTTAAGTAAGTAAATATGTATCTAAAATAAACTAAATAGCTGACTTACCTATTAGTAGCTCTTACAATGGAATGTAATTTATTACATATTATTATTTGTCACTCTGACAGTGACAGAATTATTTAAAAATAATTGGATACAAAATATTATTTTGTTTCCAATTTGTTATACATTTTTGATGTAGAATTTAATAAGGACTTAAAATTTGTTTAAATATACAGGGTGTTCTATTTAAAAATCGTACTTGACAATAAAAATTCTGTTTTTAGACACCTTGTATATTAACTGGTACTATCAAAATAGAGAGTGTATGCAATTAAACATTACTTATTTTAGGATTATTTTTGTATCTTGTACAAGGGCGAAGTTATTTCGTGTATAAATAGAGTTGGGACACCCTGTATATATATTTTAAAAGTTGAAAAATATAATGTTACTATGTAATTGTAATAAATCCTAAATTTTATTTATTTATAATACATTTTTGTATTTAAATAATTATTTTGTACTGAGTTAGGAATTTTAATCCCAATTATTTACAGAATATAAACAACATTGGAATTAGGTTTAAATGTTTTATTATTTCTATCAGTAAGTTAAAGTCAAAAGAAAAATAGTAAATAAACGCAGTGGTTAAAAGCAATTTTCGAGTCTTTACAACCTCATGCAGAAAACAAATGGGTGCGTTTACGAGCATGCGTATTTTAAATGCCATGGTCAATACTTACCGTCTCTCATTGTGCTCTCCGTACTCCGAACAAGAAACCCATACAAGGCCTTTATAAATTATGCCCGATAATGTCAAACACATTTCAGGGCCCGCACCTGACCATTCGGTGCTGACGGAAAATGACCGTATCTACCGTAGCGCACAAATCCGCTTCTTTCGCCCATAAAACCAGATCAGTGAAATGGACAAACGAGTAGAATTTATCAACACTTCCTAGCTCTTCCGTTCGGAGCACGGGGAGCACTGTGATGGATGGTGAGCCAATATTGTATAAGAGAAGTCTTATAAACATTATCGGTAAGCTTTTGACGACTTTATAACCCTACAATGATTAACCTATGAAAAATGACGGTTCCTTATTACCCGAATACCTGATTTTAATGTCCATATTTTCGAAACTAATACGGTTAGATATAATTTATATGGTATTTTCTTCAAGCTCTGTGTTATTAAAATTGGCAAATAAATTAGGTAAACAAAATAGGTATATAATAATTTTTTGTAAAAAATAAAATCATATTTTTGAAAATATTGTAATTCATGGCCTTACGTAAAGATGGGTCCACATTTATTTCATTCTGAAGGCGATGCCTCCAAGTACACAAAAAATAATAAAGTAAACAAACCCTTTTGTGAACAATGATTTATTTCAGCAAAAAATATTTAACCCGACGAGTTTCTAGTACTACGCCACGTGCCACCGGTTTTATAGTAGGACAGAGGCGAAATAGGAGGATGTTTTTAGGTACGTGATACGTGTTTTAGCAATGTTTTTTTTGTTATTTATCTAAAAATATATAATCAGGCTCTGTCCGAGGCTATGTGCATTTGAAAAGGTTTTACTTTATCATTTTTTGTGTACTTTGGGGTATTTCTTTCAAAATGAATTAAATGTGGTCCCATCTTTACACTCATACTTACTTATTATATACCGTTCGGCGCGTAACGACACGCGCACTTAAAAACCAATTTATCATATAAAAGAAAAAAATAAATTATACATAATAAACACCCAATTTTTTGCCTTAAATCGTATAATTTAAATATGTACTTGCCTTGCTATAATGTAAACTTTTTGTAGCTAAAAGCCGTATAAACAAATTATATACCCTCTTTTATTAAAACAACATCCGTTAATAATTGTAATAACTTTCCTATTAATATTATTTTTATCAAAAATTAGGCTCATTCTGTAAGCTGGTAATTTTCGCTTCAATTTGAGCTATTATAAAGTTACTTTACTCAAAATCAAGTCGAGCTGTAAGTGAAAATTTGTATAAATTGCGTAATTTTTGCACTAATTTTGCCATATCTCCAGTTCAAACAATAAGACCAATGCGTATAAAACGTCATTTTGTATATTTTTTAAGAAACAAATTTTATTTAAAAAAAATGGTTCAATCTCTTTTAGTTTAGGAGCTAGAGCCTTTTAAACAATTAAATTGTTTAGTACAAATTCCCATTCGGCCACGAAACAGCCCTGGCCCCCAGACTATAAGGAATAAAAATAATGAAAGACAATAATATTTTTTTATATATAATTCTGTCACTGTCAGAGTGGCAAATAATGTAAAACCATGTAATTAATTTTCTCCAATTTTAAGAACTACTACAGGGTAATCAGCCATTTAGTTTATTTAAGGGACATATTTACTTACTTAACATAAAAACCAGTCATGATAGATGTATTGCTGTTTTTAAGTGCAATTTACTAAATATGTGTCTAAAATAAACTAAATTGCTCACATACCTATTAGTAGTTCTTACAATAAGAAGGGTAATTAATTACATTTTATTATTTTATTTGCCACTCTGACAGTGATAAAAATATTTGAAATTAATCAAAACCAAAATATTATTTTCTTTCCTCATTTTTATTTGTTAATCAGTATAT
This sequence comes from Listronotus bonariensis, assembly GCA_014170235.1. NCBI lineage: Eukaryota > Metazoa > Arthropoda > Insecta > Coleoptera > Curculionidae > Listronotus > Listronotus bonariensis. The sequence continues at coordinate 127,871 of JACEGR010000534.1, forward strand.
CAGCATACTGCTAATATCCTAAAACCCGAAATATTGACTTATAGTGTGTTATACATCTTTGACGTAGAATTTAATACAGAGTCAAAAATTGTTAAAATATTTAGGGTGTTCCATTAAAAAAACTTACTTAACAATAAAAATTATGTTTTAAGAACACTTTATATATTAACTAGTTCTGTCTATAAAAAAAGGGTTTAAGAAAAAGCATTTTTTATTTTTAGTTTATTTTTGTATCATGTAAAGACCCAGAATATCAATATACAGAAGCGACAATAACCATCGCGTCGGCACCTTTGAAGTAGAGGGTATAGATTTTCGTGACCTCGAACAGCTCGTATTGAATCTTGACCAGTTTTCTAGCGCTAATACACTGAGAAAAATGTCAATGGCGTAGTAAAGCATCTTACACTATAAACATAAAATAAGTAAAAGTAAAAATAATTTAAAACAAAGATAATGTTGAAAACTTTTTAATGAATATAAAATTAAAATTTAATACCTATGCGAAAACATTTCGTTTTTAAGATATTAATCCTCCTTTTATACCGGATTTTTCTTAAAAGTGGTTCTTTCTATAACTTTTTTTATCTCTTGAGATTGGAAAATAAAATTTGGCATACCAATATTTGACGTAAATCTGCATTGATGAATCTATTTATTAGCTTTCCAATACACAATCGGTATATTTTATCTTATTTCAATAGTATATGAAATTCTAAATACAATGACACATGAGATGTCATTTTTGGACACTTTTGTTCTGATTTTTTTATTTTAATTTATAATGTTCTGCTAAGACTAAAACGGTCAATTTAAAGTTATGGAAAAATGGAATTAGCCGTCCCTTGTTTCTTAGAACACTTCTCTAGGTAGGGGTAAAGTTTGCAAAATCGTATTTGTTACCACAAATTCTTTTTAAGGACGTTTCCGAGGAGTAGCGCGGCCATTAAAGTCTCTAGAGGGGTCAATACAAGAAAAAATGGCTCAAATAGTGTGCGAGCAACAAAAAGGGAAATAATTTGAAAGTGAGACAGATCACGGGTAAGTAATGGCCTCGTGCCTTTCTTTGGGATGAATCGTACTTTACATTTAGATCACTTTAAGAAACAAACTTATATTTTTGCTTTTTTTTAGTTTAGGTGCGCTAAATTAAGAATAATAGTTTACAGCATTGTCGTCTTATAAAAAACGAATTTACTTTTATACATTTGCATTTATTTTATTTATTTACATTTATTATTATGATTTTGTTTTGGGTTCAGATTAATTCTTTTATAATTTTTAATATCTCATAAACTTTTTTTATCACTGTGATTTTAATATTGTATTATTTAAAAATATTAAAATAGAAAATAATAAAAATAAATTTATGGTTTTTAAAAACGAAAACGTTCTTTATAAAATAAAAATTATGTGGGCTTTTAAATTTAAGCCTCATTGAACCAAAAAAGCAAAAATTTACGTATGTTTTTTAAGTGATCTACATTTTAATAAATGCTATAAAAATAGCAAAGCTTTATTATTTTTTTTTAATTTAAAGGCAATAGTGATTATTTACGTCAGATAATTTAGTTTAATATAAAGAAAAGTAAGAAAAGTAAGTATTTTATAATAGAAGGTTCTGCTTTTAAAATATGACATGAATATTAATTCCAAACAAGTTTTCTACAGATTTTTTTGTTAGGTTAAAAAATAAAGGTATTTTTCTCTTAGGCCATGTTCGGTAATGTGCACCTACCTCGTATATGCAATTTAATTAAATTTGGATCAGTGTTGTGTAAGTCTTAAATTATGCAGAAATTTTTATTAAAAATACTGTTTTTAAGAAATCAAATATAAAAAATAGTTTTATTCTGGTTTAAAATTTATTATGTGGTTCACTGTATTAGGTCCAATGATGACAGTTCTTTCTGATAAACGTTTTTTGTAAACATAAAGAATCAATTTAAAAACAAAATTTTAAATAGTCAACCATTGTATTTCCATATTTCATAATAACTATTCAGCGTTAATATTGGATTGTTATTTAAAACAGGTCCATAAATATTAAAAATTATTGTGCTCTGCCGGTATTCATATATACAATCAGCATTATTTACCTAACAATAAATATTCTGATGATTTTTAAAATGCAATGAAGATTTTTAAAAAACTTTTTGTCGATTTTTATCGAGATCATTTTTCATGTCAGATTAACCGCACATGGAACAAATTGAAATGTTAATATTTCAATCCGTAAACGACACCGTTTTCAATCAAATTTAGTTCATTATTGCACGTATGGTTATTTAGTCATCTAAAACGATAATTAAAGCATACAATTTTAATTGCCATTTACATCTTTTAAAGTGTAAACATGAAAAAAGGTTGATTGGTAAAATTGGATGGACACATTTCAAAAATATCTACTATATTTGAAATTTAGATTTATTACCAAAGCTATCCATTCGTAATGCCATTTTTTTTAAATAAAAATGTGCTGCAGAATTTCTATACAGTATGTCCATAAATGGGCTTTACAATAGCACAAAGGGACCAAAAATTTATGTATTTAAAAAATCACTGCTTTTCCTTTTGGAAAAATAAGATTCACATTAATTAATATGTTTTGTCTTGTTCGCCGACTTCAAAAACAAGAAGGATTTAAAAATGAACCTGAAGAAAACTGCTTTTGTTTTTAATAATAAAATGTAATAAGCTTTTAATATCTTAAATTTAACATAAAAGCAACAAGGTTTTTTTATTTTACATTTTTGACGTAAGTTACCTATACTCTGTTTACTATAAATTGAGAAAAATACCTGAACAAAAAATGTATTTAATTAGTTTAAAACGTCAGTAACTCTGGGTACCACAATAAAAAATGTATTTTATTGGTTTAAAACTACAGTAACCGGAGTAACTTATTAGGTATTCATTATCAGTTTATAGAAAAAATGTGTACCAGAGACATTTTACAAATTCTATTGGTTCAATCTAGATCTTAGAAAAAAGGCCTTCGATTTGGAGAGTTGTAATTGTCAAACAAGATCACTTCAAATAAACTTAGTTAGAAAATAGGGTAGACTACGAGTCAGCAAAAAAGCCTTGCGTCATAAGTTCTGTCTCACTTTCGAATTATTCCCCTTTTTGGTCGTTGCACACTATTTAAATGACGCGATTAAAAAGAAACAGTTGTTTGCCGTCTTTACTTCTGTGACGCCTTTGGCTTTTTCTACTGAATTCTACTTTATTGTTGTAAGGCTGGTGGAACATGAAGATAAATTGGGGTCAGAGGCGGCGTTAAGGTAGGACGCGGTTGGGCGACGGCCCAGGGCGGTAAAGAAAAAGGGCGCCGCAAACATTGAAATGTGTGCTTTCTTGTAAATGTAAAAGGAAAGAGGGCAATAATAAGGGGATTGAGCGCGATCTATTTGGGTAAGGACCTTTTATTTTTCTTTTAACATTGTTTTTACCCTAGAAATCATTTTCTTTTTAAGGGCGCCAGCAGAAATCTCGCCCAGGGCGCCGGTGGTGCTAAAACCGGCACTGATTAGGGTAGTTATTCTATGGGTGCTTCAGTGTCTTATTTTGTACAAAACACCCTAGGTCTACAAGTACGATCTGTACAGAATAAAGTGGTATTTATGGAAGAACATCACACAAAAATTCAAAATTATAGCAAATTTTAAAAAGGCTTTAACAAAAAATTGTAATTGGTGTTACTAGTTAATATACACTTCTCGAAGAAATTAACGCACCAGCCTGATTTTCTCCATAAGCTTTAATAAAACACTGTTTTAATTTAAATTTCCATATTTTTTTATTAATAAGTTTATCAAGGCAATTAAAATAAAAATGTTAAAGAAATGTTAACCTTTAACTTTGGCGTAACCGTTGTTATTAACTGTTAGCAAAAGATGGTACAGGGCGATTAAAAGTTTTTAACAAAAATAAATAATTTAAATTCGCTCTGTTTGATGTGTCGTTGAAACGCAGTAATCTTATTTTGCCAATAAATTATATCCTTTTTATTTCTGATGTTTTATCATCACCAATTTGATTACTCCATTTAAACAGCACATCACACAGGGCGATTTAAAATTATTTATTTTTGCCAAAAACTTTTAATCACCCTGTAAAATGTATTGTTAACAGTAAATAACAACGGTTAAGCTTCACCTTTCTTTAAAATTTTGTTTTTATTTGTTTTATTAACCTAATTATTAAAAGAGATATATGACCATTTTAAATTAAACCATTTTTGCATTAAAGCTTATGGAGAAAATCAGGCTGGTGCGTTAATTTTTGGAAAAAGTGTATATAATTTAAAATAAAGCTTTTAATAATATATTTAATTAACAAATAAGCTTAAAAGCTTTTTCCAAAATTAATTGATTTTTAAAATATTTACATAAACGTGTAAATAACGATACACTAGGTAAGTAGACAATCCATTTAATTTTAATCCCCGTAAAAATGTAATAAGCTTTCACAGCCATCTAGACAATCTTCTTGGCTCTAAAAAGAAAAGTCTCTAAGCAAGACAGGCAGCAGTTACACAGATGTAATCCGGTTCTTATTATTTCTTAAAATAAAGTAGGTAATATGTGGTTTTTTTAATGCGGCTTGTTTTAAGAATAAACAGGAGATTAAATTGTTATCTAGGTTTAACATACTTTAAGTACTCACAACACAATATGAAATATTATTTTTAAAATACCAATAAATTATAAAAAATGCGTTCCTAAAAACACAAACTAAATCATTAAAATTTTGGGTTTTTCTAGCAGATTTTGGAGGCATATAATAAGTTAAGTTGGGTAGTATTCGAATACTTAAAATCCTATCCTGAATACATTGGGCTGGTATTAGAATGATATTCGAATACATCCGTGTGTTTGGTATTCGGTATTCAAAAGAATACTTCTTTGGTCAGTATTCGGGACTCTGGATTGTGAACACCGTTTTTGAATCATAGTATTTGAATACAGGTTTTGAGTATTCGAATAGCGGAATTTAAAGTATTTGAATATTTGGATTTGCAGTATTCGTATACCCGATGTCAAGAGCCGGATTTGGTTCTTTAATGAAAAAAAAACTAAAAACATACAGGGTGGCCCACCATATTCGACACGGTCTGTAGCTGGATAACCATGGAATTAAAAAAAAGTAAATACTGGAACATATACAGATCGGATAAGACCACAGTATAAAATTATTTTAGTCTTTACAGGGTGTCTCAAAAAAGTGTGACGTATCAAAGTTATATTTTTTTAAATGGAACACCCTATATTTTATGACGGTTTTAGATTCTACTTTAAAAAATAACTTAAGTTTGATTATAGTACTAAGTGTCTAATTTTATATGTTTTTGTGATATTTGATTTTTTTTTTTAAATGCAGAGGTAAAATTAAATTGATTTTACTTTAACACTTTTAACACTTTAAACTTTATAATGTGTAACAAGATTAGAAAAAGTCTGCCATATCATACGTAGGTCAAAACAAAATCAAATATTGTACAGGGTGATCAAAAAATAATTTCAATTTTTCAGAAAATCAAATAGCCATATCTCTCTTATTTTAAATGGAACACATTTACATCACATGATGACAAATAAAATACTCTTTCAAATGGTGAATAGGTTGCCTATACCTATCTTTTGTGCTTTTTAGTAAAATCTGTTTTTACAAATTTTTAGTCCAAATGTTTATTTAAATTAAAGTTGGCTGTGACATAGCAGCCATTAATATTTTTCTTAAGAAAATAACAACGACCATTTATTGATTACTAGTGTTTTAATCAGTTTAAAAGAAATTTCAATGATTTTAAATAAAAACCCTTCTTCTACAACAATAAGATGATATAATACTGGTAGGATGTGAAAAAAATGGTTTACTTTAGTCTAGAGTTAATCCTGAAAAATATTCCAGGAGAAACCATCTGAAAATAGTTGCTTTAAAAAAATTGACTTAGTGATTATGGATAATGGAAGAAACGAGTTATAGGTCACAGAATGTCGTCATAACTGACCAGAGGCGTTATTAGGATTGTTTAAAAACACAAGTTTTATCATTACCACATTCAGCTGAAATAAGTGTTATTGGAAGTAGCATTATAAGCAACTAATGAATTTTTTTGTGAATTTTAAAAATAGTGGCAGATAATACAAAGTCTTTTAATTTTGTGCTTTTTTCCAACAAATTTACATTTTGCAATAACAACTTAGTAAATAGGCGTAGCTTACATTTAAATAGACATTTGGAATAAAAATATGTTAAAACGGAATTTACTTAAAAAGTATGAAAGATAGGTATAGGCAACCCATACAACATTTAAAAGAGTATTTGGTTTGTCATCATGTAGTGTAAAAAAGACAGGGTGTTCCATTTAAAATAAGAGAGATATTGCAATTTGACTTTCTAAAAATTGAAATTATTTTTTGATCACCCTGTATAATCTATGATCTCTATATGACCTACGTATGATATGGCAGACTTTTCCTAATCTTGTAACAAATTTTAAAGTTTAAGGAGTTTATATTGTTAAAATAAAATTAGATTAATTGCACCCATGCATTTTGAAAAAAAATCAAATATCACAAAAACGAATAAAATTAGACACTTGGTACTATTAACAAACTTAAATTATTTTTTATGTAGAATCTAAAACCGTTATAAAATATACGGTGTTCCATTTAAAAAATATAACTTTGATACGTCACACATCCTGTATAGAGTAAAATAATTTTATACTGTGGCCCTATCCGACTTGTATATGTTTCAGTATTTACTTTTTTAAAAACCCCAAGGTTATCCAGCTACAGACCGTGTCAAATATGGTGGGCCACCCTATATATAACATGTCGTATTTTCTTAGGGATATACCTTTTTTCGGTTTTTAAAAAATATGGCTACTGAATGTGAAAATGCTGGTATCAAATCTTTCATAATTAATTTCTCCAATTTTCTGGAGTGTCTTTTTTAGGGCCAAAGTTTTTTTTCTCTTCAGTATAAGTACTCAATACTGCTATTTAATACTGCTGTATTTATTTAAATAGTTTTTTCTTGTTTTTGAATTGATTGCCAAAATTAACATTATATTTTAGATACAAACCCATTTAATTTAAACAAAGCAAAATACATATTTATTTATCATAAATTTTATTTTGCTTTGTTAGGACTATAATATTTTAAAAACATTTTTAACACGCTTTTATTAACTTGGGTTGTAACTATCTATCTATCTATCTATCTATGTAACGGAATCTTTGAGCCTAATTTTAACCAACTTCCAGCTATTCGATTTCTTTGAAACTTTGCACACGTGTCAAGGACCGATGAAGATGCAATAATTTAAAAACAGTATCCCGTTATCTTTTTTTGAATCGCCAGGAAAAAAATTCCATTATATTATAAAAACAACACCTAGGATGCCATCTGTTGGCAACATTTCAAACTTTGCTATTAAATGAAGAAGAAATTTTTTAGTTTTTACACAATTTGGTTAGTTGCACCATGGGTGTTCAATTTTTATGAACAATAAAAATATAGGGTTAGTTGCACCATTACTTCAAGGATTCCATAATAAAAAATATATCGAACTAAAAAATGAAAAATAAATAATAGTTTAAAAAACTAAAAAACACGCTTTTATATGCAACCGAACTAAAAATTAGAAAATAATTTTTCATTACAAAGAGTTTGTCACTTCAGAATAAAAGCGTGGGGTGCTTAATATATTAAATGTTATAATTATTCTATTTGCAAATATCTATGAGGGAAAAGTTATGAAAAAATAGTAAAATGCACCCCACGCTTTTATTCTGAAGTGACAAACTCTTTGTAATGAAAAATTATTTTCTAATTTTTAGTTCGGTTGCATATAAAAGCGTGTTTTTTAGTTTTTTAAACTATTATTTATTTATTCATTATTTAAATACAAATTTTTAAATTTGTGTCCTATAAGAGTTTAATAGGATTTAGGTAGGAAATTATCCAAAAATCCTAAAATTAAACGAGACAAAGCAGATTTACCATCAAATAATAATAGTTTAATTCAAAATATCTGCAGTTGCAGCTCGTCATGTTAAAACTTATCTCATAAAAGTTTGCTCCAAATTTAAAAAAAAGTTAATTGCATTTTAATGACTACTGTTTAATTTGTTTTAAATTAAACGTAATTAGCAAAGTTAGCAAGATTTCGATTGTTAAAAGAATCTTTTGGGAGCTATTTTGGATAACAATAAAATTTACAAACCCTAAAAAAGCATTTAAATGAGATTATAAAAATATTTATACCGGGTGTTTCTTACAGCTGCTTTCCCTATAATTATTTTACATTTAAAGTTAGCAACATGAAATTTGGTATATGCTTATTTGACATAATTTTTGATTGGTTGATCTAATTACTTGTTTTTCATGATTTCCGGCTTGACCGGAAATGACTGTTTCTTTTAAATTTTATATGGCACCACCCGTATATTTTATCTTATTTCGACAGATTAGGACATTCTAAATAGAATGACACCTCACATGTCATTTTTTGATGGTTCCACTGTCAAAAATTTAATTTTTTAAAATTCAATCTAGATTGCCATGATAAGACTAATACGGTTTATTTTAAGTCAAATAGCCATGGAAAAATGAAATTCGTCCTCTTTTGTTTTTACGACTTCTTAGGGCGGCGTCAAACTGGGCAAAATCATATTTATGGTTATAACTCCTTTTTTTCAAATGGAACGAGGGTGGCTCGTTAGCATACCTTAAACGAGCATTTTATTCCGAATAATTTGATACCACATAGGAGGCATGTCTAGTTAGACTTTTCCTACACAACACATAATAAAATCATGATGTTGTCATAAATGCATATTGCCCTGTAGTACAATGTTGGGTTGAGAATTATTTAATTTAATGATAAAAACTGTAAAATACTGCCTATGTGGTATCCAATTATTCGTAGTAAAAATGCTCTTTTAGGATATCCTAACTTCACTTATTTTCACATATTAAGGGATAGCAAGAGATAAGTATAAACGAAATTACTGTGGGATTCGTTACTACTGCCGCCACCTAGTTTTGGATGTTGAAATTACCAGTTCGTCAGCTCAGCAGCTCAGCCGAGATTCCATTAAAAAGCGAAGACGTCCAGCGGTGCGGAATGGTACGGGTCAGTCGGGGTAAGATAGTATTTTATCATATCTTAAGTCGGGGTAGCAACGTGGGACGTTGTGCATTAATCAGAGCAGAGACGTGGCACATCGAGAATGCATAGACGAGCCCGCAGACGACTTCACAATATGGTAGACGACGCAGACTTCATATTCTTTTTCTTAAGATGAGTTGTGGGGATTTAGGTATTTTTGAACTCTTGACTCTTGTTTGATTCTACCATACCAAGTAATCATTTTTACTTTTGTTTTGGAAGTGAATACACCTTAATAATTAGTAGCTCAATCGGTTAAATAAAACCGGTGTCTAGCTCATTAAAGCATTTATATCTTTGTTTTAGTAAGAGAGCACTAATCATTTTTTTATTGCAATTATTTAGTTATTAAAATAATAAATAATTTTATTAAAAAAATCTACAACACCGAGAAGTTAGCTAAATTATAATTTGTTGGTTATTAAACTCATTAGCAAAAAAGTTTTTTTGTTGTTTCTCTACTATTTCTTACTACATAAACAAATTTTCACTTGTTATACGACTAGTGCTTAATTAATATCCAGATTATTTTTCAAAGCTACGAATATTTTAAAAATATTTTCGTAAAAAATATTTGTGGCCAAATAAAAATTTACTGGAATAATTTAGGTACGTGTGGTATTCAGTAGGAAAATTTTACACTAAATCGGTTTTAAATTTTATTTAATTTTACATAAAATAAATATTTTCCATTTTACCATTGTTGCAGTAGTTGCAAATACCGTGGACAGACTGTATTACTGTATATATGTATGTATTTTCAGATTTTAACACTGTTCATCCTTTAATATTAGATATATTATATAAATTTATATTACTACAGTTGGCAAAAAATCATATTTAATTTTTTTTAGACTTAAACCTAGCTATGTTTGCTCTTCAATTACTTCTGCTACTCCAGCTCTAAAGCCGCGACCAGACTTGCAATAATTCGTTGCGCCGCTCCAAGACGCATACTCCGCCACATAGCGCGGATGTCACGTCGTTTTAAGGGCTTGGCGAATGATTTGCCGGTGATTTAGGGCTTGTTGGATTTTTGGCGTCAAAGGAGCGTGCACACAGGTTGGTTAGTTTGGACGGATGTTTGACGAATCATTGCAAGTCTGGACGCGGCTTAAGATATTATTTTACTAACTGTAGTTGTACACAAATGTTATTTATAGGGACTTAATACGTCCAAGATATAACTGGTAAATAATAGCACTTTTTTATATGTATACGAATGACAGGCATGACGTAAAAACAAATTCTAAAATTATGTCAAAACACTTTTACGATAGTTTACTCCAGGGTACCTCTGGAGAAAAAAAATACAAAAAATATGCAACTTCGGATTAACAATGTCAGCATCGTAAGGAATGTCACTTGAAAAATATAATTTTAAGGTCATAAAAATTTTCATTATTTGTACTTAAAATACTATCAACATAATATGTGGAAGTTTGGTAATGTTTGATTTATTGGATATTAAAACTACTCATACAGTTATGGCCCACCCTGTATTTAGCCGACACCTAAATTAAGCAACTAAAAAAGCACATATTTAAGCCGGGTTTGTTTGTATTAGTCCGCAACAAAATCACGATTTACCAGAACCAAACGATGCATAAATAAATCGTAAAAGTTAATGTACCTTGTTTCTAGAAAATTTATTTTCACAAAGACACGGGGATTGTGAGTTTAAATTTATTTTTGTTTTTACATAGAGAAATGTGCTCCGTGCTTATTTTCCTGAAAAGATTATAATACAATGTACAGTTATGCCTATCTGTTTTTTTATCTCTGCTCAGTCTAGCGAAGTTGAAAAAGGAATATTTATGACTTACTTAATAGCTATAAAATGCATAAAATGATATTTAGGCCGTCTAGAAACTATCTTGGTAACATTATGCACAGGGGGCTTTATTTGAAATGTTCACCGACGTTCATTTTCTATGAGCGCCCAAAAATAAGCACATATGCTTTATTTGAAAAATTCGTCGACGTTCCCAAAAGATCACGCGTGCTCTTTTTCATTTGTTTTGTGCGACACTTCTTTAGTTGGCGTTCAAGCTGGGAGCACGGATTTCAGACGTCATTTCCAAAGGGGCTTTATTTGAAATGAGCGTCGACGCTCGCCTAAAAATAAGCACATATGCTTTATTTGAAAAATTCGTCGACGTTCCCAAAAGTTCACGCGTGCGTTTCTTCATTTGTTTTGTGCGACACCTCTTTAGTTGGCGTTCAAGCTGGGAGCACGGATTTCAGACGTCATTTCCAACGGTTTTGACCATTAAATCGAAGGATTTTTTTGTATATTCGAAATGGAATTTAATAATGTTGTTAATTTAAATATAATGGCTGGAATAGAGCAAGCGGAATTATTAGAATACTAAAGACGAAGAATTTGCCTCTGGGTAAAGGCTTTAGAAGCTTAAATTTCCAAAAGGAAATTAAAAAAAATCCGCTTTAGAAAAACAATCTTTGCGAGAAACTAGAGGAATTTATGGCTCCTCCAATTCGTTTTACGGCTACACCAAAAGATGTTAAGGTATGTGAGATATATATATTTAGTTATATTTATAAAATCTTTAGTGTAAATTGGAAATACATAATATTTATATATTTGTAGATTCTTTCAACCCTTAATTTGTTGGCAACTGGAAGTTATCAAACTGATATTGGAAACAACAACTTTGTTGGTTTAAGTACGCATAAAGTTAGCGACCAATTAAGAATTTTTAATAAATGGATAAACTTTCCAAATCGGTTGAATGACCTTAATGATTTATGAACAGGGTAAGTACTATAATGTTAATACGAATAAAGGTCTAGCCACACATGACCGCAACGAGCCCGCAGCCGTGCGTCTCGCTGGTTAAATGTAGGGGAAAGCGGTGCAAAAAGTTTTATATTCCTAATAAAATTGCAGTTATATGAGTCTGTAATACTACGCTTTAAATTAAACCTAGTCGTAAAATTAATCTTTACAAAGAATAAGTTAACACAGTTTTACCTATACTACACTAAAAGTTTGTATAAAAAGAAACAAAGATAAGTAAGAAAATCTGTTTTTGTTTAAACAAAGGGATATACATACAAAACAACAGACTCATCTTGTTCATCACATCATGCTTTTTATATTTTTGAGGTCAAAGTGCTTTTAAATCTTTTAGAATTAATCTTCTCTAATTTCTTCTATCATTGTGAATCCGAGCTCGGCGCGGCCTTGGTGCGGTTAGGTGTGGCTTTGTTTGTTTGTTTCCGCCTTTCATAGATCTAATTTAATATTTTTTTTTAACAGAATACAATGAATTACATTTTAAAATAGGAAGTACACAGTACACTAAATATGAATAAGCAAACAAGTATTATTTTAGATATAGTTAATTTTTTTCTACCATGGGCGTAGCCAGGAGGCAGGAAGGCGATAGCCTCTAGAGGTTAGGGATTTCTTGTAAATATTGATATAAAATTTAATATCAAATTAAAAAAATTGGTTAAAAAAGTAATGGATACCCAAAAAGGGTGGACACTTAATTTGACCCACTGTGCATATTGTATTTTTGCATTTTTTCCATATTCTTCAATCGTAAAAAATATAAATTTTCTGTTTCTATTAGAGAGCCCTTAATCTGTTTGTAACCACATTTTAAAAGACATTATTTAAATATATTTTCTCATTAGCATTTTAGAAAGGTGGAAACAATGGTCAATTTTGGTATGAGCCAAGCTGTAGTTAATAAAACAAGGTTTCTCTTTTTCTTTTAAAATTATTTAAAAATAAAGGTTTTGTAGTAAGTATTTTAAAAATATGTGTACTTATTAAAAAATACATTAAACATTGCTCAAAATTTGCATTTGAAAGATTATTGTTTTGTTTAGCATATTGTTTAAAACACAAGAAAACTTTAAATGTTTCTAATCTCTTTTAATTCAACAATAAGTGTTTTTCATCCAGCTTTTACTTTAGAAAATAATAGAGAATTATTATACAATTAAGAATATGTATTATTGTAATATGTATTACCTATGTTATTGAACAAGAAACTTTTTGTTCTATGAACATATTACTCATAATAATCTGACTAATATTTTTTTTTCTTTTTAGGCAGATTATGACATCTCTGGTGTTGTGGGCTGTCTGGATTGTACGCCTCCCACAAATGATCCACATTACCCTGTGTGTATGTGTCATTATTAAAAAAAGCATTTTTGTTAAGTTTAAAAATGTTTTATTACCACTTTTGTGAACATTGTTAGTGCATAATTAATCAGTAAACAATATCTTATCTTTCCATGTCTTTATGAATATATATAAAAAAATATATATTTTTAATACATGCTTTATTTTAATTCAATATTGGCCCTTTTCTGGGACAGCAGTTCTTCGCATACATTTTAAAGTAGGTAAAGTAGAATTCAGCTAAGAAAAAGCCAGAGGCGTCGTAGAAGTAAAACGGCAATCCACTAATTTCTTGTAATCGCGTCGTTTAAATAGTGCGCGAGCAACAAAAAGGAAAATAATTTGAAAAAAAAAAAAACTTATGACCTCGTGGCTTTTTTTGCTGAATCGTAGTCTAACTAAATTATTAGAGCCGAGTCTAGGCCCCAACATTTACTTACAGAAGTTTTATATAAAACTGTATAACTACTATTATGGCATTGATAACTACTATACCTGTTTGTCTTATAACACTTTTAGGTAACTCTCTTTTAAATTTAATTGTTTGCAATATAATCACTTTCATATCAGTAGGCATGTAGGAATTTTATGAAACTGCAGTAAGCATTACATTAAAAAAAAACTGTTTTTAAACTACTCCTATCTTAGTATTAAAATTATTGTTGACATGAACCCGTTTTACTTTTTTTATGTAGCCAAAAGTACTAAATAACAAGTTTCTCCAACTTGTGAACTTTGATGAATTTGTAAATATATGTACTAGTAGGTACCTCATTAGGTGTTCAGCAAAATAAATTTGTCCCTTAATTATGACGTGTGTAAATACAATTGTATATTGACATGAATAAATAAGGTACTTACAGTTTAAATAAACCTTACACTATTAGTCCTAGGATTTCTTGCTTTCTGAGACTGCACTTAAAATTTTTGTGGCTTCTTCCCAAAGCCTTTTGGTATCTTTTTAAGTATACTGGCTTGAGAATTTGCTAGTTAGCAATACCAGATTGCCCTTGAAAAATTCCACCAGCATCTCCTTTTGTTGTTTGCTAACCGGTCCCCGCTCTTGTAACAGTTACAGTCCTCCATTTATTATTAAATATTTCAAATTCTTTACCTTCATTCACTTGGGTTTTTCTTTTTTTAGAGATAGTTTATAATAAAAACTACAGTTTATTTATATTTAGATGATTTATTATTACTTTGCTACATTTAGGTTAGACTAAATTATATACTTTTAATTATGATCAATCCTTTATTGCTCCTAGTATCAAACTTCAAAATTTACCTCTATAGCTTCTTTCTCTTGCACCTTTGACATCTAAAAATAACAAAATTCCTTAAGCTACATATCAATGCTTGAGTTTGAAACTTTACGCACTGAATTTTAGTAAATTCGTCACTAATTACAAAACCCAAAGATTTTGTTGCATTTGTGTTATGTTTTGGATGTAACTGTTATTAAAGTAAAGTATTAGCATACCTTGGGAATCGTGGCTTCTTAACTAATAGCAAAGCATGAGCTCGTAATACATTTTTGGTTGATTTCTTCGATATGCTAAGATTGTGGTTATAGCACTGGGTTCTCTTTTGTGTTAGGCTTTCAGCAGCTGGCACAGTTATCTAAAATTAAATCTCTGTAGCAGTTTGTTATGCTGTAATAGAATATTAGCTTATATTATAGGTAGGTATTGTTTACATTCTTTACCTGACTATATCTCCTTTATTTTTCCTTTTTTGGCATATTTAACGGGTTCACCAAGGAGAATAGAGTTTTCTTCTTGCCTGCAGAAACACTTTCTAGTAAATTTTCCTCTATTTTCTTTTCATTTTGGACTATTTTATTGGTTCTGTTTATTTTACGTTGCTTGACATGCTTTTATTTTCTAACCTAAGTGATGTGTATGTGTAAATGCTCGTAGGTCGGTGTTTTAATATTTTCATGTTCGGGCGTTAGCATTTGGATTTTCCATATAATAATTAATAAAATAATAAATACTAATTAAATAAACACAGACCAAATTAGAAATAATTACAGACCACTGACGTTAAACATTAATTACCTAACCTTAAATGCTTAGCAAATGTCATGCAAAAATCAAAACACAAACGATTCTCATTGGTCAGAACTTGTTGCATGCAGTGTTGCCAGTAAATATGTGATTTTTAAAATCACGCACACATCCGTGTTCACTTGTTTTCAAATAAACCGATTCACGATTTTTACGAACGTCGACGTTCCCTGAGCGCCTAAAAAGATCACGCGTGCTCCCGGGAGCACACATTTCAAATAAAGGGTAATTTTCTAGAAACCTGCGGCAACTCCGATTTTAACGAAATTTGGTATACGGGGGTTTTTGGGGCGCTGATCACGAATCTGAAAGATTTTTGTGTGCCACTTTAGCTTTAAATCAAGAATTGTGAGCAAAAAGAAGGGGGAATGTTGTAAAAATATGATTAGTTTAAATTTCAAGTCTGATGATGAATATCTCAAGAACGAAACGTTTCTGCCAAAAAATTCTTTTAGATTCGTGATCAGCGCCCCAAAAAACCCCTGTATATCAAATTTCGTCAAAATCGGAGTTGCCGCAGGTTTCTAGAAAATTACCAAATAAAGCCCCCAGCATCTCCTTTTGTTGTTTGCTAACCGGTCCCCGCTCTTCTAACAGTTATAGTCCTCCATTTATTATTAAATATTTTAAATTATTTACCTTCATTTACTTGGGTTTTCCTTTTCTTAGAGATAGTTTATAATAAAAACTACAGTTTATTTATATTTAGATGATTTATTATTACTTTGCTACATTTAGGTTAGACTAAATTCTATACTTTTAATTGTGATCAATCCTTTATTGCTCCTAGTATCAAACTTCATAATTTACCACTATAGCTTCTTTCTCTTGCACCTCTGATGTCTAAAAATAACAAAATTCCTTAAGCTACATATCAATGCTTGAGTTGAAACTTTACGCATCGAATTTTAGTAAATTCGTCACTAATTACAAAACCCAAAGATTTTGTTGCATTTGTGTTATGCTTTGGATGTAACTGTTATCAAAGTAAAGTATTAGCATACCTTCGGAACCGTGGCTTCTTAACTAATAGCAAAACATGAGCTCGTAATACGTTTTTGGTTTATTTCTTCGATATGCTAAGATTGTGGTTACAGCAGTGGGTTCCCTTTTGTGTTAGGCTTTCAGCAGCTGGCACAGTTATCTAAAATTAAATCTCTGTAGCAGTTTGTTATGCTGTGATAGAATATTTGCTTATATTATAGGTAGTGTTTACATTGTTTACCTGACTATATCTCCTTTATTTTTCCTTTTTTGGTATATTTAACGGGTTCACCAAGGAGAACAGAGTTTTCTTCTTGTCTGCGGAAACACTTTCTAGTAAATTTTTCTCTATTTTCTTTTCATTTTGGGCTATTTTATTGGTTCTGTTTATTTTACGTTGCTTGACATGCTCTTATTTTCTAACCTAAGTGTTTTGTAAATACTCGTAGGTCGGTGTTTTAATATTCTCATGTTCGGGCGTTAGCATTTAGATTTTCCATATAATAATTAATAAAATAATAAATACTAATTAAATAAACAGACCAAATTAGAAATAATTACAAACCACTGACATTAAACATTAATTACCTAACCTTAAATGCTTAGCAAGATGTCATGCAAAAATCAAAACACAAACGGTTCTCATTGGTCAGAATTAGTTGCATGCAGTGTTGCCAGTAAATATGTAATTTTTAAAATTACGCAAACATCCGTGCTCACTTGTTTTCAAATAAACCGATTCGTGATCTTTACGAGCGTCGACGTTCCCTGAGCGACCAAAAAGATCACGCGTGTTCCCGGGAGCACACATTTCAAATAAAGCCCCCCAGATACTGCCACATTGCGATAAATGTTGAAATCGTGTATTCGTATTTATTTGCCTAAAGTTGCACTAGAGAGGTCTTACAACTCACGATGTTAAATATTTAGAAAAATTGGTTACGTAAAACCTCTGTTGTTGTCATAAACAAAGTGGGTGATATACATGGTGTTATGGAATGTTGTTAAGAAAATGTGAGGGGAAATGCCACCTCAGAAAAAATTGGCTGATTGCGCCATTAAATTAAACACTAAAAACATAACGGGATACATATCTCAGTTTTTTTGTATATCTTACCATTTAGCCTGTATCCTTTATTACCAACCAAAAAAAAACCTGTACAATGAGTCATCCAATCCAAAATATTTACATGTCGGTAGTCACATTAGACTATCTGTTTTTCTCACATTGCCTGTATGTTATTTAGTTGATCCGGTATGAAGTCCATAGAGGTTAAGTTAAAGTTATTCTTAGAATTGTTTACGTCTGGTTTTACATTAATACGCTTCGTTTGTCCGCACAGCTTAGATTTTTATTTAAAATAATTAATAATTTTTTTAACCAAAAATATTGTTCAAACTTTTCTTATTAGTTTTATAGGTAAAGAATTACCCTGTTTTTGACCAAAATTAACTAACTGCAAATTAACAATATTGTTCTGGTTAGTTTACCTTATAAGCGCAATAACTAAATCCTAAATTTGAAAAGGTTTTAGAAATTCTGATTACATTGCTCAACATCATTTTTTTACACGGAAACTGGTATGGCTTTATGCTCACTCACCTACCTCTCATAAAAACCAAGAAAGTTATGTTTAATTACTCTCATTTCTTTTTGTAACAGTTACAGTCACCTAAACCAAGTTATCATGGAAGATTGTTTTTTTTGTGATTTAAGTTATTGAAAAAAGTGCTTTTTGTTTTTTTTTTGTACAATATATTGGGTAAATTATCGACTACCTATAAATTATCATTTTTGTTTAGTGCGTAAAGAACATTTTCTCTTGCGTCATAAATAAAATTTCACAGAGTGGGTAGGATAGTGTTACTTCTAGCATTTTTGATTTTCAGTGCACCACCTATATACATTTTGGTGGCGCGAGAGAAAATCTAAGTTTCAAAAGTAATGGTATATTTGGTCAACTTTTGAAACCCATTTTTTGGGGGAAACGGACTTATCAAAAAATACCTTTCTTGCAAACCCTAAGTAAAAAATATCTTCACTGGGAAAATAAATTGAAAGCTTTAGCTACACCTGTGGTAAAGCGACGATAAAATTGATGATATATCAGCCAAAATGACAACCTTACCTGCTGGAGGCTGATACCTGGCATAATCTGGTGCACTTGGTGCACCCAGCGAGACAACTTTTAGCTCTTAAAATTTAATTAATAATTGAAAAACTACAGCATTAAGTCAACAAACTTAAATTTTTACCTATATTTTAATACAAAAACTTAAAAACTATAGGATAGGTTGGTATCTATAAACTTATGACTTGACAACTATCAAGTTAAAATAGTGGCACATTTTTGAAGAAAAAGCACATTAGAACCCTAAAATGTATCATTTTAAACCTAAAGTCGTGCACATTTTTTAAACCGTGTCCTTTTGCATGCTTACAAAATAAATATCATTACCAACAAAGCAGAAATTCAACAAAATTTATGTGAAATAATAATTTAAATTATAAGCAGCGAACCTTAAACTTTAATTAAAAATTCATTAAACTAATTACACTGTACATGCTGAGTTGGATTAGTTGAAAAACTTTGGTTTAAGTGGTCATTATTTCAATTATTAACAAAGTAAGTTGGACATTTTCACACGCACGGAAAAACTTTGCTAATGACTGTTACGAGAGAAGATAATAATATATTAAGGAGCAGATATTATTTTCGTAGTATAAAAGTTATTTAAATTGTATACACTGCTTGACTATTAACGACGACCCTAAAATTTAAAAAAATAAATATTTAAACTTGTGTTCTGCCTATCTCCAGTAAACTTATATAAAGGCCGATTCTGACTATACGTCCCGTTTACCTTGCATGTCCGTTACATTTACTGTCAGTCTTCCTTTTACTAGACGTCGATCGTATACCGGGCATATACAGAATCAGCTAAATAAAGTTGTTCATAGGCAATGTGTGAAAAAAGACATTCTATCGCTTGGGTACTCAAATTTTTCGTTTTTAAGATACACGAGGTTAAACTTTTTAATAAACTAAAAATTTCCAAAACACATTTTTTGATAAAATTTGTTAGACTAGATAGAAACGTTATTTATTTAAGTATTATTTGTTGTTGTTACATAATTGCAATAAAAAAGAAAAAATGCCCTAATGTTTCTTGTATAGTCCGGGATTATGTTGTTTGGCGGCTTTAATTTTTTTTCCGGAAAACTAAGCAAGCTACGTAAAAATATTAAAAAAATATATTTTAAGTGTTTTATCCGAAAAAATATAAAAGTTGCAAAAAAGTAATTGGCGGACATTTTTTGTCAATTATATTAGCTAAAATGCGTCCAACTCCGCCACTGGTCTTACTAATTAAAATCAGTTTAGAGCTAAATTTATTTTATTTTTTAACAAATACCACAGAATAATAAATAAAATTGGATAAGGCATATTTAAGATATTTTTAAAAACCCGATTTCCTTTTTATAGTTTTACACGCTGTATCTTAAAAACAACGCATTTCAGAACCTATGTTTAACAAAAGAAAATCCTAGAATTGGCTCAGGAATACACCTTTTAATTTTCTTACCGCAATTAGGAGACACCCTGTATACCGGATCAGCTAAATAACAAAACACATAGGTAATGTGAGAAAAAAGTTAATCGTGAATACCGGATTGTAAACATTTCGTAGTGGATAATTCACTTTACATTCATTGTTATTGCTTTACTGGTCGATATATCTTTAGCTATTGCTTATACAGTATACCTATAATAAAGCTATTAAATACACGAATACTGATGTAGAACATAAGGACCAAAATACTTCAGAAAATACTTCACTGTAAACCATTTAAAGATGATCTTGACGTATTGACTTAGGAAATATTCTGTTTGTTATCTGTTTCTTCCCATGAATTAAAAATAACAATGGTAAAAATAACTATAGAATATTTAAATTATTTGTTTTCTTTAATCGGTGTTTCATTCCTGAGAATTTTTATTATAAATACGGGTTATTATTATTATTTTAATAAAAGAAAAACAAAAAATGAGCCTTTAAAAAAAAATTAAGGAATAAAATTAAGTAAATGCCTAAAGCTGATGCATCTTTTTTTTTTTTATTAATATACAGTAGCATATCGCAATGCAAACTTTATTTATTATTAAGGAAATATAAACAAATTAAATGACTACTTTTATTTAAACTGTAATAAATTTTTAAAACCCTTTTTTAGTTCTTTCTTACCACCCCATAAATCTAAACACCAAATTATTTGTAAGTCCATTTTAATTTTAAAAAGATAATGTGTAATTTTTATATACATAGACTAGATCGTATAAGCGCCAATTTATCAAAAATTATTTTTATAAAATGTTTTTGCAGAATCACGTTCAGAATAAAATGTTGATTACGACGATCCATAATGCCAGCTTGAATTTTGGTCAAATTTTTTTCTAAACCACAAATGTTTTGACAGTTAAAATAAATTGTTTTTGTTTTAATATATACTATTTATTACATAATATTTTTTTTACTGTTTATCAACCGAAATCGACTTCTTACATTTTTTCAAAAAATAATTATTTCTCAAGTTATAAATTATTTAAACAATTAACTCTTAGCAATTAGGCCCAACTTGACCACTTAAATAATGTATGACAGTATGAAATTTTACTTATTATTAATTTTTTTATAGAATCCTTAAACATTTGTAACAATTTTGAAGTTAGTGATTTGACAATTTTGACTTCCTAGATATTTCTTTAAATTTCTTAAAAAATGTCTTTTTTTGTTTTTAATCCCCAAAAATGTTTGCCCTTTTTCTGCATAGATATGAGGTATAGACAACTATCCTAAAATTCAAAAAATGGCCATCGGACAACCAGTCTCTTCGAAAACAAATCACTTGAATAACTGAGGTAAGTAATTAAAATTTTTAATAAACCATGGTGTTTTAATAGTATTTGATCTTAAGGGTGAAGGAGGTTAAAAATTGTGATTTGGCCCCCAATGACAATTTTTGTTCACATTTGTGTTATAGTATCGTCTTGGTGTATGTATGCAATTTGTATTATTTTTTTGCCGTATTTCGATTAAATATATAAGTGTATGTATCATTATCCTTTAAACAGCCATATTTTAAAAACTAATTGCGCTAACAAAATAAATCCAAAATGAGGTTGTAGGTAACGTTGAAGAGTATATTTGGTATTTTTTTAGATTATTTAAATGATTAGGAGCATTGATAATTATTAAATAATACAGTGTGTCCAAGATAAGGATCCTAAGCATTGGAATCTCAGTTCCTATTGGAGATACAGCTTAGGTTAAATTAGGAAAAAGTTGTGTTCTTTAAATCTTATTTACACGCCGTTTAAAAACTTGAAAAATTTTGATGGCCTGCTGAGATATTTGGCAAAAACAAAAATTTGACTATATCGATTTTATTTTTTTCTGACTTTATTTGAAGAGATATAAAAAACTAATAACACTTTTTTATTAACACTGTTTAGCTACTACATGATGGTATTTTTAGATTTTATATCCGACGTTTCGTTTTCAAGAAACCATCATCAAATTAATTTTTTTATATGGCTCGAAAAAAAGCGCACCCTGTATCTGATCTCATTTTTAATTACAAATTCAATGATGTATCACATGTCATATTTTAATTTTAAGTTAATAGAAAAATTGCATTTTTTCTTTTTTTTTTAAGTTATTTTTAAGTAAGCCTTGCAAACAAATGCTTGGACGTTAATACCTGTTACCGTATCTACAACATAATTAATTATCATTATAAAATAGTGTTTGTCGATATTACCCTGTTTGTCAAGTTATTGTTTTTAGAGCAATTGTTCTTATGGTTACAGTTGCGTCTTTATACGCAATACGTATTACTAGGCTCAACAAAATCCGCGTCTTATGAAAATATGGAAACATCAAGAACGTTTTGGGTTTATTATGTGGTGTGAAATTTTAGGAACTTAAATACCAGGTCCATGTATTTACCATAATTCATTAACTGCAGAAATGATACCTTCATTTATTCTTGCAGCACAAAATGTAGCATGTTAGCATGTCAAACTTATCTTCATGGCTATAATGGCCATCCTGCATATTCGACCGTAATAATACAATAAGATACTAGCTATTCACCGATAAACAATAATAGAGACAACAGTAACAATAAGAATAATTGCTTTAAAAACAACAACTCGACAAGCAGGGTAATAAGGACAAATACTATTTTATAATCATATTAAATTATGTTACAGATACGGTAACAGGTATTAACGTCCAAGCATTTGTTTTCAAGGCCTACTTAAAAATAACTTTAAAAAAATAGAAAAAATGCAATTTTTCTTTTAACTAAAAATTAAGATATGACATGTTATACATCGTTGAATTTGTAATAAAAAATGTGATCAGATACAGGAGGTGCTTTTTTCGAGACATATAAAAAAATAAAGTTGATGATGGTTTCTTGAAAACGAAACGTCGGGTATAAAATCTAAAAATACCATCATGTAGTAGCTAAAAAGTGCCGATGAAAAGTATTATTAGTTTTTTTATATCTCTTCAAATAAAGTCAGAAAAAATAAAATCGATATAGTCAAATTTTGTTTTTGCCAAATATCTCAGCAGGCCATAATTTTTTTAAGTTTCTAAACGGCATGTAAATAAGCTTTAAAAAACACAACTTTTTCCTAATTTAACCTAAGCTGTATCTCCAATAGGTACTGAGACTCCCATGCTTAGGATCCTTATCTTGGACTTAAAAATCACTGAAGAAATATATGTTATAGTAATTGACAAACCCTACTTACTCATAAAAATATATAAAAAAAAACTGGCGCAACATTTTTAAAAATGAAAAATAAAATCGATGCAGCTGTGTTTGATATAGAGGAATTTTGGAGAAATGTTAGGTTTTTTTAACTAAAAATATTTCTAGTCTTGTAAAAAAATATCTACAGTAGCGAATAGTCAGTAAAGTTAGTTTGTTTACTTATAATTTAAAAATATATTTATTGTTTATACAGGGTGTCTTGTAACTGAACCGATAAACCTTAAGAATAATGAAAAAACTTCATATGAACGTATGTCCTAAACGTCTTAGTTTTTGAACTACGGGTAGTAAAATTTTTAAAAAAATTAGGCTGATGATGGTAATAAATAAAAATATATTTTTTAAAAACATAAAATAATTACTAACAGGGCCTTAAAAATAAAATGAATATTTGAATTTTCTAGTATTTTTTTCCGGATATCTCCGGAAGTAACCGAAATTTTTTAAATTTTGTTAAGCTTAATTATTCAGCATGTGGATGCTCAACTTTGCCCTAATTTAACCAACTTTCTATCTCTTATAATTACCGAGATAGCAATGGTAATGCATCACCTTTGTAACACCCTGTATAAAGACCATAAATATATTTTAAATTCATAAATTGATTTACGAATTTTATTGATTTTCTCTACTGTAGATGGTTTTTTGTTACAAAACTACAAAATATTTTTAGATACAAAAACCATGTTTCTTCCAAAATGCCCCTATATCAAACACAGGTGCATTGATTTTTTTTAATGTAGCATCAATTTTTTGTTATAAAATTTTTATAGGTAAGTAGGGTTTGTTAAGTGCTATAACATATATATTTTTGGTGATTGTA
This sequence comes from Listronotus bonariensis, assembly GCA_014170235.1. Classification (NCBI taxonomy): domain Eukaryota; kingdom Metazoa; phylum Arthropoda; class Insecta; order Coleoptera; family Curculionidae; genus Listronotus; species Listronotus bonariensis. The sequence goes on from JACEGR010000534.1 coordinate 151,955, forward strand.
AGTTAATGAGAACACTAACAAAATTAAAGATAAAATTTTTATTCTATAATTTTTATTTTCGATACTGTATCTATTTAAATAATTTATAAAAATACCAAATATATTCTTTAACCTACAACCTTATTTTAAATTTATCTTGTTAGCTTAATTAGTTTATAAGATGTTTGAAGGCTAATCATACATACACTCATATCTCCATATTAAATCGGAATACGGCAAAAAAATCACATAAATTGCATACATACACCAAGGCGATGCGATACTATAATGAACAGAAATTGTCATTGGAACCCGAATCACAAATCTTATTTTGCTACACCGTTCTACTGTGACCATAAAAAATTTACTGAGTTCTATTGGACAGCTTAGAGTCTAAAAAGTTTAAAAAGTGTCCTTACAGTCACTAGAATAACTGAATTGTTGTCCGTATGACAATTTGATTGTTCTTGGGATATTGTAATATGGCCTAATAATTATTAAAAAGTTAGGTTAGCTCTGTTGGTTGTGACCCTGCTTTTTGATTCTGGTTGTTTTGGGTTTAAATTTTGTGTACATGAGACGTACATATATTGTGTATTTTTATGGTTTAATTGTTTAAACTGTTTAGGGTGCTTGCAAACTATGAAGTAATTTAATATACATTATTATTTAAAAGAACTTGATAAGAATGTACCAAGATATTTTTAACAGCATAAAATGCTTGGTCTGAAAGAAAAAGACATTCGAGGCGCACCATTAAGATCTCGGAAACGGTAAGAGCTACAAGGTTGGTTAAATTGGGGTAATGTAGCGCAATTTTATGTTAAACGATATTCGGTGTTAATTTAAATATTTGCAGCCGTTTCAGAATTATCCGAAAAAAACGAAATTTTACGAACTTGTTTTAATTTCTTATTAAAAAATATTTTAAAACAAAACAAATAACGACACTTTTTCTGTTCTATAAAATATTGTCAATAAGTTTCTGTCTTCGAGACACTGTCATTAGCTTTGTATTTTTAAATAGACCAAATATTTAGTTTTAAACCTAATAAACTCGTATTTCAGTTCTAAATCCAAGGACATAAATATCACAGTTTACCATGATGCGACGCGACATTTCGAACCCAAAAACTTTAAATCACTATTTTGCCATTAAAAATTACTATTGTATTTTAAACGAGTATGAAAATTTTCATTTGAAGGTAAACCGCGCTTGTTGCTGCTCAGGTAGGGGCGGCCCCGTCGATCACCGGAGTTAAGCAGTGAAGAGCGCGGCCATAACTTGGATGGGTGACCGGGCCGTTGTCGGTTTTGGGCAACGGCAGGCGGTGTTCTGCTTGGGGGTGAACGAACGGACTAAGCAGCAACTATCCAAGTTATGAAATGAATGGTGAACGAATGGAAAGGAGTAGGAGTCAAGGTACAATAGGCCTCTAAAGCTGCAGCGCATCACCTAGGGGGCGATGGTCGAACCTGGGTGGGAAGACCCCGAAAGAACGAAAAAAAAAAAGAATGTATTAGACAAAGCATAATTCCTAGAATCTAGGGTACACATATGAATATGGGACTTCGGATAGGTAAATAGTACGGGGCTGGGAGAGTTTTTGCATATTTCTTACTTTCCAATTACTTCCGATTTAACCGAAAATGGCTTTAATTTTAAAATTTTAAATACAAAATCCTTTGAATTTTAACATTTTTAGATATCTAAGACCATTTTAAACAGCAACTTGACATTTTAAAAAGATTTTTCCCTACTTGATTTTTTGAGAGCAATATTGTATTTAGAGGGCTATGATCCTTTATTTATCTCCCTATTTTTAATCCAATCGCAAATAAATTTGTACCGCAGATTCGTCAAAAAATCATTATTTTAAGAAGTACTTGTAGTTCTGTAACCTATTCTACGTTAATTGCTATTTGTCATGCGAAAACGTAGATTTACTTACTCTAAGACAGTAAATCTACGTTGTATAACAAATAGCTATTACCCTGGAGTAGGTTTGGATATAATATGAAATTTAGATATTTAAAGCAATAAAATAATCAAAACCACTATTATTGATGATGTAACATATCAATTTGTTCCAAAAAGTAAAAAACGTGGTTTAAAAATGAAGAAAACAGTAGGTTATTTTTTTCTTTAACTTCAATTGTAAATAACTTCTAAGAGAACGTAAAAGACCCTTATTGTAGGCCATTAAATTCCTTTAAGAATCTATGTTGTTTTTTTCTATATATTTATTTTTTCGTTAGTTACAAAATTTTAACATAAAAAATCTTAGAAATATATCAATATTTAGAGGCTTGATTATTCGAAAACGGTTCCTTTGGCGAACATTTTTAAGAAGACGTTTTTTTGTATGCAATTTAATTATCTAAAGATTATATGTGCACATATTTTTTTAACTCGATATTTAGGAAACTTTGACGAAAAATAAAAGTACAAATAAAAATCCAAATAACAGAAGAGGGACCTCTAAATATTAATATTAAAGGCTCAAATTTTCACGATATTTTCTTTTTGTCACACAAAACAGTATTTTCGATATATTTTTCAAAATCATTAAAAGTATATTCTTCTGGCCCAGTCTAATGGGGCATGTATCCCACTGCGTCATCTATACCGATTTTATCCTACAAAAATCACAAAAAAAAATTTTGATTTGTGCCGGTTGTTTAGTCCAAAAGAAATCGCTTTGGCTTCTGACTTGAAATTAAAATTTTAGGACGGTAACAATTAAACTTACCTAAACCTTGATGACCATCAAACGAGTGATTTAAGAAATCAAGTATATTTTTACATTCTAATTCATACTTCCCACGAAGATATGCTACAAAGGTAAAAATAAATTAAAATATGGTAATCGTGTCTCTACAATAATCGATATTCCATTGTTATGTGATCAATATATTGTTATGTGATATTAAAGAGATTAAAAAATAATTGGTGTGACTTAAAAATTAAAATAAATATTGGAAACTTTTATTAGGTTAAATTACAATTATATGCTAAACTAATCTACAATATGAGCAACGCTGTTTGGTTCATCGGCAGGCAATAGAATAACAAAACAAGCACTATTAGCCACGCATGTTTACATGCCGGGATTTAGTTAGATTGTCTTTTTTCCTCATGCCTATGTGTTATATTATTTAACTGAACCTGTATACTAAAGTATTTTATACAGGATAAGTTTTTTATGTTTAGTAAAGGGACCTCAAAAACCGCTGCAGCCACAGAGATGGTTAAATGGAAAAAAAGAATTGTAGATTTTAAAACTTTGCTTAAGTCACATTTTGTTTTTGCAAATAAAAATCATGACTTATTCGATATTTTGAAAAACCGTTGTTTCCAAAAGTTTTAGGTATTTCTCGGTAGTTAATATTCGAAATGGAAAAAAAATGTAATTAGAAAAGTTGTAGATAATTATGTTTGTAACAAAAAGGTAACGGAGGATATTTAATGTAGTCCGTTTAATAATATAAGCTTGCACTTTTTAAAATGACAAGCATGGTTGGATATAACATGTAGAAAAAGAATTTTATAAGCTTTTTACCAATGTGTGTATATAAGAATATACTTTACATAAATAATAACATGGTTTTGGAACATCATTTTTTTTTAGTTTGCATGTTTTCCCAATTAGCCGTAAAATAATGTGACTGATTTGGTTGCCTTTGTTTTTTTTACCAAGCAGAATTTTTTAAATTTAACTGTCATTATTTAAATCAAATTGAAATTATTAAATTAATATTAATTTAAAGAATATAATTTGTTTTTGCTTTTGTAAAAGAGGGCTAAAATTATACAGTGCTTGTCTAAAGCCAGGACGCCCCCTCCTAAGTTTTAAATTGTTTGGTATTTTTCAAGAAAATTAAAGGACTTTGGTATGACAACACGAACCAAATTTTAGGCAAGAAATGACAGATATAAATGTCAATTTAGGCGTAAATAAATAAAAAGGGTGTCTTATTGAACATTATTTTAAAGCTTCTGATGCGTACCTTATAACCAGAATATAAAGTGAAGGCCTTCACCTACCACAAAATTGCGGTACTTTGAAAATTACCTGAATACCTGATTTGGATAGCTATATCGCCAAAAAATTAATAAAATTAGATATACCTAATGTTAAAGTTTCTTTAAAGGTCTTTTAGATATATTTTAATGGTGATATAATATACAGCGCGCGTCATTAAAAAAATCTATACTTTTTGTCCTACCCTGTATATTATACCCAATATTACCATTAAATTAATCTTTTTCAAAGACGGTTAAGAAATGACCACATTAAGTGTATGTAATTATATTTGGAAATATGACCATCTAAATGAGGTATTCAGGTAAATTTCAACGTACCGTCATTTTGTAGTAGGTAAAGGTATTGATTTCATATTCTGGGGTTATAAAGTACTCGTCAGGAGCTTTAAGAGGATGTAGCACAAGACCCCCTAGCTATCAGTTAGTCATTTATATCTGTCATTTCTTTTCTAGAATTTGGTTTATTTTGTATTACTAAAATCCTTAAATGGAGGAGGGTCCTGAATTAAGACAAGCACTGAACTGTTTTTTCCACACTAACAAAGAAGCTTTATTAAATAAAGTTGTTATTTACACACCTTCCTTTTGTTTTACAGGGCGATTTTAACTACGCTACAAAACTTAAACATGTAATTTCTTATGTCTTTTTATGAAAAAAGTTTTTATGAACATACAGTGTGTCCACGGATGGATCTAACTATACTTGTGACAAACTTTATTTTTAATATTTTGAAAAAAGTTAGGTATTCTCCATATTTTTTTCTTTATCTAAAATGCTAAAAGCTATAACAAAAATTGCCCTATGATATACAAGGTGTCGATTTTTATTTTCTAAAGTAATACTTTTGCAAATATAAACCACCTCTATAACCCAGGACGAGTTTCATTATAGATTTAAGCATTTCAGACAAAACAAAAATGTTTTATAAGGAATTACGTTTTTTGAAAATATTCAAAATAAAAAAAATATAGGTGTAAGGTAAGTCCATCCGTGGACACAGTGTATGTCCGGACTTCTGAGATTAAGTCTGAGTTGAAGTCTTTTTAAAAACAGTAGGTGTTTTTAAATATCATGAACCCGCTTGGATAAAATTTAATATACCTATTTAATGTAATAAGGCGCTTGTAAAGCTTAACCTAGATTAATATTGTTGAGCTTAGTGAGCACCAAACCCAATATAAGCTATGTTCGTAGAGAAATCACAAACAAGTCAGCGCCAAAGGGATATTAGTATCTAGTCCAACGACGTATGGACCAGGTTTGTTTACGTTTGAGCTGTTATCAATACTTCACAGTAAAAGCGCTAAAATGCGGTTTACCAAATTTAATTTTTCCACTCTAAACTTACTAACCACAAGTAGTTATTGGATAAGCCTATACATTAAAGAATTTTGAAATACAACTTAAATGAACAATACATATATTTTTATTATTTTTAGATATCATAATAAAAAAATAAATGTTATAAGTTATTATCTTTAAAAAAAGCAAAATTCTGAAAATACGTGATTATTTGTTAATCCCGGCCACGCCGCCCAGGGATTTATACTCCATCGTAAATAAAACATGAATAAACTTTTTCTAAAGGCTTGTGGGTGACGCCCCCTTTGCTTTGTCATTTCTGTTGGTTTCTGTCATTTGACAATTTGGAAAGCCAAAAGTGATCAAATAAAGCTTATAATGCGTTTTTTGTGTATTTTCTGGTGTTTATTGGTGATTAGAAAGTGTTTTTAAAGACAATATGGGTAGGCAGTGCTTTGTTTGTAAAAGGGTAGACTATTCATTTCCGCACCTCACTCTTCACAGGAAAATAGGGATTAACGTCGTTGGGTGCATACTATCGACCAAGGTCAAAAAGTAAGTCCGCTATTTTCATTTCTCGCTTGCCTCACCCCACTTTGCCTATTAGAATTGTTGGCTTAATGTTTATCATAAAATTATGAATGAATTGCTGGGTCCATGCGTCGTTAATCTAGTCAGATGACCGGTTTCCAACTTGTCACCTGACGTATTCGTGAAATTTGATTGACGCTTACTTGGTGGTAATTTCTCTACCAACAAATCTATTATTGGAAAAAAGTACTCCACTAACTTTTCATCAAGTTTTTATATTTTTGTCCGATTACGCAACGAAAAATGCAACTTTTTAGTTGTTTTTTAATTTTCTTTGTATCGCGCTTTGTTCCCGAGAAAAAGATTTGAAGCCCCTCTAAGTGATAAGTATCAAAAACAAATAATTTTGACTTTATTTAATAAGGTAAATAAATATTTTCGATAAAATACACGACCGCATATTCATTTTAAGGCAAATAACTGTTCAGTTTTTATTTTTGTTTTTTTTTAGCATGTTCCCTATGGATATTAAAAAATGTAAAGAAGCCCTTTTTTTTCTTAAAAACAAACCTAAATACGGAGAAAATTTAAAAAATAAAAAGTTGCGTTTTAATTGCTTTACGCGAAAACCTTAACGACCTGTATTTCAGAAATGAAAAGTCCGGACATATGTATATAAAAACTTTTTTTATAAAAAGACATTAGATATTACCTCCTTAAGTTTCGTACTGTAGTTTGAAAGCACCCTGTATAAATAAGTAAATTTTATAGCAATTACTGAATTATAAAAAATGATAGTATTTTTGATTATTTCGCTACTAAAAATCCTGGTAATAGATAAAAGAAACAGCACACTTTCTGATTTAACCACAAAATGAGGTTAAAATCAATTAAAATAAGTTTCTGTTTGACTGTGACAAAATTTCCGAAATTTCAAATATATTTCTTACCAATTTAATAAAGAATAGCTACTGACGTGCGTACATAGTATAAGGCAAAAAGAAAATATAGGTATATTTGTCTTCTCTTTTAGTTTCTAATAAAGCCTTAAAAACTTTTTTTTAAATAAAAGGAGTATATGTACAGGGTGGGAAAAATTGGGCGAAAACCGATGTAGAATTTATAAAACTTAAGCTTAAATAAAAAAATTAAAGAGCATACTTGAATTTTTATAATATTATTTATCTAAAAGATACAAAACCAAAATAAAACATGACGTTTTTTTCTTTATTTTACTCTTAATATTTTTTATTATAGGAGACAACGATAAATAATAAGACATTTGTTTGTAAAACTCAGCACGTAACGCTACTAATTGTGATAATATACAGGGTGTTACAAATTCTAAACATACCATAAGGATCTTGGAAACGGTAAAGGATAATAAAAAATTTCAGCCGTTACGGAATTATCTGGAATAAACCGAAATTTTGCAAAACCGTTTTTATAAAAAAAAAGATATTTTAAAACAAACAATATATTACAATTGCCACTTTTCTATTCTATACAATAATGTCACCAAATTTAAGATCCGAGTTTTGTCTTTGAGCCGCCATCATTAACCTTGTTTTTTAAATTAAACTTTATAAACTTGTTCTTTAATTTAAAAAAAAATCATATTTTGAATTTTTAAGTGCACACCCTGTATATTTTATAATTTTTGGATACCTAAAACAACTCAAAGTCAAAACGTGACATTAAAAAAATGTAAGGTAGGTAACTTATTTTTTAGAGCCATTTTTAATATTGCATGTAGGTGGCCATGATTGGACGCAAATTAATCTAGTGACCCTACTAAATGTTAGAAAAATACAATCGCAAAGTTTTAGTAACTAATATAAAAAAATAGAAGTAAAACAATTTGGTAAATTGAAAGAATCTTAAGATACCAAATATTTGCGATTGAATTAAAAATGAAGTCATAAATAAAGAATCATAACAAACTAGATGCAATACCACAAATGGCTCTTAAGAAACCAAGTAGGCTAAAAACTTTTAAAAATGTTAAATTCGTATTTAAATTGTCTTAGGAATCCAAAAATGTTCAGATATAGGGTGTTATATTTAAAAAATTAAAATAAGAGTCACTTTCGGTTAAACCGGAAGTAACTTAAAAATACGAAATTTGCAAAAACTCGCCTCTTTCCATATCATTTACTTGTACCAGGGGCTCAATTCTGCTAAATTGAACTCATTCGTTCGCTGAACGTATTCGTTCCGGGAGCGTATAACCTTCATCTGTTTTTTTAACGAACGAATAACCTTCACTTGTTTTTTAAAACAGGCGGTCATAAAACAGAAATCTGTATTACCATCTGACATCTGACAAAATTCAAAGTCATAACATAACCTAAAATTCCTTTAATGTGAAATTAAAGTTGAAAAAATCAGTTAACTAAGCTATTAAAAACAAAGTATACACTTTAATTGAAATACAAGAAGCAAATAAATAATTAACATTGTCCTCCGCAGCCAGAATAATCATTTGTAAGCAAAATAGTTTCTAAATCACATAACCTATAACCAAAAAGGGTTCGTGAAGCCGTCTCCTGCAGCTCCGTCGGCGCAAAAGCGAAAAAGTGCGTGAAAGCGTTAGCCTGAAGCTCATTTGGAGTAAAATGAATATGTGAGTTGTCAAAATATAGATTGAAAAGAAAAACTATCAAAAATTACTTATTGCTTTGGAAAAGTAACTAACAAGTTATTGCATATAACTTTTTTACCATCTTCCATTTATACTTTCTAAAAGAAGGCCTTTATTGAGTGTTAGGTACTTGTACGGAATGTTAGATTAGGACAAAGACTGGAAATGGAGATTAGCAAACTACATTAAAATATCACTTAAGGTAAGTAAACTAAAGTAAACTCATACCTATTTAGAAAAAAACATTTATGGTAAATTTCTTTTAGTTCAAAAAGGTAATATTTTAAAAAATATTTGTCTTATTTATGCAAATTGGGTAATCGTCTCGAAAGTTGGAGCAACCCCCATTTTGACCAAATTTGATATACAGGGGCACAGAACTAATAAAAAAGGGGCTGGTTATTTTTTTTTGCTGCTTAATTAAATAGTATGTTCTAATTTACTGTTATATTAAGAATTTTGTGCAAAAAGACGGGGGAATATAGTGAGAATAGGAATGTTTTTGATATTGGGCAAAATCATAGTTGCTCCCTTTCAAGAGAATTACTATAAATTGTCAGTACATATCGGTAATTATTATTAGTTGAAATAAATAGGTACCCAAAGATAGCAAAACACATTTGTTACTTGCATGATTTTAAACAACGAGTACCTAAATTATCAAAACCTTTTATTGCTAGTTGTTTTCTTTTTCATTTAATAATAATAATTTTATTTGTAGGACTCTAGAAGACTATGAATATCCCTTAGGACCATTCCAGAAGACAAAATTGCATAATAGTTCAAGAATCATATCAAATGATCGATAATAATCAAAATAATAATGCCCAACATGACTCACACATAAATTACCAAGCTTTTGTAATTTGTAAAAAATAATAAAAACAATCAATATTATTTTTTTGCCTTTATTTTAATTCTTAGGTTTACAATAAAAAAAGTACATTAGAGTATATAAACGTTGTTTTTATTAACACTAAGTTTTTGTCCTGGAATATTTTTGCAGATAAGCTCTTGAAAATACTCCCAGTTTATATAAAATATATTTCCTAAACAATACACCAGCTTGAAAAACCAATTAAATCCAGACACTTTCTAGTGTTTTCCGTAGAGTACAAATAATTTTACAATCTGGCAGTAACCTAAAAATAAAAAATACAAATTTCAGGTTTAAATAAGCAAACGTAGGTTTTTCTCTAAACATTAATACGAGTTTAATGAGCATTATTTTAACTTTTAGCATTAGCAGGGTTAACTTAGGACATTGTAGAGTATATAAATTATAAAAGAAAGATTAAAAGCCATTAAGTAAAAGAGAATATTGCTCCTATGAAAAGATCATTGGTTTAGGTTAGGTTTAGTTACGTAAGGGTTTTCGAGCTGTGAACTGGTAAAAGGAAGAAGAGACACGAATACAAAAAGTAAAATTGAATATCTTTTTAAAGAAACTGGGACGGTATCTCATGGATAATTGAAATAATTTTATGAAAATATTAGTATACTTTTAATGCAAATTTTACTTACAGTTGCTTTTGTTCTTCCATTTAAAACAGCAATGAAATAATACCTTTCCATATTCAAGTGCACTCATTTTAAATTTAACAATAGGCAAGTTATTAATCAGTGTTTAGGCAAAATTTTATGGGGTATTTTTGTAGGACCTTCTTTGTCTGTTATCTAAACATGGTCTTAAGTTTTGATGCATTTCATGGGTTTCCTGGGTTAGTTGCCTTGTCATTAAAGGACTATATGTTTCTTGCAATCTCTGTTAGAAGCTAAAAATATCAAAATTTTTAAAGGGAAACAAATATAAATATAAGACATTTAAACTCACCTTTTTTTCTACCTTACTTGATGCCTCATATTTAGACAAAGAAAACTATCACTAGGTAATAAACCAAAGCATTTTCAATACGTTGTTTACAGTGGAAAACATCATTTTCAACAAATTTAATATTTTTCATAAAACGGTAATAAAATTTTCTAACCTATATCTTTGGTGTATTGTGGGTTAGCTACCTACTGACTGATAGCCTAGTTTACACCGCAAAGATCTTTGGATTCTTTTAAATGAGTTTTAACTTTAGTAATAAAATCAAAATTGGGTATCAAACTTTACTATTTATGAGTTTGCATAGGATGAAAAGTATGCTTGACTTTGACAAATCTGTCATATTTTAAATTTTAATGCGGTGTTGTGCGCCAATTTGTGAAGTTGGCTATGTACGAACGAAGACCTTTTTGTTTTCATAAGAGCCTAGAGGAAACAAAGAAAAAACTAATAAAACGCAAACAAAAAGGCGCTTATGAATAGTGGAATAGAGCCCCAGGTCTCATTTTAATATGTCTAATACTCTAGAAGTTATTGCTTGTTCAATGGATTCGTTAACACCCGGCATTGAATACGTTTAATAATAATAAACTTGAAGAAGCTTAACTTCAGTAATTAGTGATGCATTCTCTATCTAATCTCTACCTATTGGTGCTCAATGGGTATAGTTAGATTTAAATTGATGTCTGCCTAAATTTTAAATTTTAATAAATATTATTTATTAATATTTACTTGCTTATATAAAAATAAACGCGTCATAAAAATACCTTGGGAAAATATTTTTTATGAACCTATTCTCAAAAAAAAATGTGGATAAATAAAGAAACAAAAAGGACTAAAAATAATGAAAAGTTTCCACTTGATCTAATAAAATTTCTTTTGGTTATTACTGGATCCACAGTCTTTATTCGTTCTTATAAAACTTTATGTGTACCTATGTGTAAAGCGTAAAGCTTTAGCCTCTGGGATCGTAAAAATAGAAATTTTTATATGAAAAATATGTATGAGAGAGTTTAACTTTGTCTTAATACTTACCGACCTATCTTTTATTAAAGCGCTTTTTAGCACTTGCATTTAAATTGGTTATATACATGTACAGCATAAAGACTTTAAAGGACTAACACGTTTGCGTTTATATATGGCACGACCTAACTTTATATTTATGATTGTGTTTTTAACCTATTCTTTACAGAAAGCGACTTTTATAGAAAAAATATTTAAATTTGGCATGAAAATTTAATATACTAAAAAAATGCCGTACAAGGTTTTTTTACATTGGCAAAATATGGTATGGGTACCAAATAACTAAGTTAACAAAATAATATTCATTTTTAAAAACCTATACTAAATTAATTACGGACGCCTATATTACATGGTTATCAAGCATTTTTTGCTTCTCCAAATGAGTTTGGCAAAACTATACCTGGTAATACAAAAGGAAAATATTTAACCTTTATCATAGTTTGCAAAGAAAATTTAAATTTGGTTTGTTAACACTAAATTTAAATCTGATTATTTTTAACCGACAGTTTATTTTGACCTTAAAATATGAATTATTCACAACTAAAAATAATACACATCAATACTTATCGGCACTTTCACGAGGTTCCATACGAAGGTATATTTTGTTTGGCAAATCACACTTTATATTGTTTTTATAATACTAAAAGTTTTTCATAATTTTACAATTTTAGCTTTATTACAATTTTATGTTAGTCATTCTGCTCGATTTTAAAACCACAAGTAAAAATAGGCCCTTTTTTGTTGAATAAATACTAAAAAAATAAAAAAATAAATAAATAAATATAATCTATTATTGAATAACAAAGACTATGGGGTTTATCAGAATCTAGTTGTAATTAGTGTTGCTGCAAATGGTCAAAATTTTCTGGGAAACTTCTAAACCGATCTTGAAAAACAAAAACTTGTTAAAAAAACTTTTCAAGATGAGATATCATTTTCTCTTCCATTAGAACTTTTCGACGTGTATACTGGTGGGGAGATGAGATAACCCTGAACCAGTAAACTTTCAAACAATAATGTGGCCCCTAAAAATAAAAATTTGGGTTTTTCAATTTTATTTTTATAAGTTAACAAGTAACGAAATTGTATGGGGAGTCTTGTTTTAATTGGAATGCACTGTATATAACCTATAGCAAAAAGTGTTAAATTGTAAAGAAAAATTTAAATGAAATATAAAAATAAGAATCATGGTTTTTTAACCAACCCTGTATACATAAAAACAATTTTAAAATACGCCTGGCTTTAAACCTACAAAAAAAAAATTAAAAGAGTTTTCAACGTCACACATTGAAATTTAACAAAATATGTTTTTCAGTGTTCACTGTAAAAAGTAAGGTAAATTTATAATTAAAATACAATACCATGTAATGTAAATTACGTTTCATATTTTACTTTAACCTTCACAGTAATTATGTAAAATATATTTAAAATAACCATTTATTGCAATTCACCATTAAAATTACACAGAAAATTTAAATTAGCGTTTTAGATTGTAGAAATCACAAACAGAAATGTAAATTTACAATAATAATACATTTAAGTGTAAATTTACACTGATTTTTAAGCAAAGCCCAATCTTTTTTAAGTTAGGACGGCAAGGCGGCTAAGTTTTCATTTAGTATAGGTAATCACTGTGTACTAAACACAGTGTGTAGTAATGTGAAACACCACTAGGATGACGTCCTTATTTGTGTTAAAAACCGGGTGTTTCTCACAGTTGGTTTCCACCTAAACCTTTTTTACTTTTTAAAATATAAACATGAAATTTAGTAGTTGGCTATTTGACATTATTTTGCATGAGCTGATGTATCCACTTGTTTAACCGAAAATGACTGCTACTTTCTAATTTTAAATGGCACCACTGGTATATTTTATCTTATTGTGATAGAATATGAGATTCTTAGTACAATGACACCTTACATGTAATTTTTTTACACTTTGACTGTCAAAAATTTATTTTTTTAAATTACAATCTAGAGTGCTATGATTAGGCTATAACGGTTTATGTTAAGTCAAGTAGCCATGCAAAAATAAAATTAATCGTCTTTTGTTTTTTACGACTTCTCAGAGCGGAGATAAAGTTTGCAAAATTCTATTTATAATCATACCTTTTCTTTTAATGCAACGAGGATAGCTCATTAGCATGTCCCAAAAAAGCATTTTATTTTGAATACTTTAGTACTACATAAGCGGTACTTCGGGAAAGGTTTTTATCCAAAAGCATTTAATAAAATAATTTTAAATTAATCAGTCATTATACTAAATGATAAATATGGATTTATGAAACATCATGAATTTATTATGTATTCTGTAGAGAAAGTCTTACTCGAAATACCACCTATGTGGTACCATATTATTCTGGAATAAAATTTGCTTTTAGGATATGCCCACCAGCCACCCTTGTGATAATTGCATGTAAAACATTGTTGACAAAAAAAAATTCAGTCGTTCGCCCAGTCCGACATTCGAAACATTTGACATTAAGAGGCTGGGTTAAAGCGCCGCTTCCATATTTGGCGGTACGAATATTCGTGGTAGGCTCGGCAAAAAGAACCCCTAAAAGGTTTTAAAAGTGTTCTTCCATATCCATATCCTTACAGGCCCAGGGACTATTGCTACAACTCCCTTTGCAAATGGACTTATTTTTAAATTTGGCAGTTAGTAATAAAGCATTTTTTCTCTTAATTTGTTTTTATATCTTGCCAAGTTTTGGTTGGTTCTGGTTAGTTTAGGTTAGCAATATAAATTTTTTGTATATATCGAATAAGCTGTGGAATATCCGCCCTTATTTTTTTTACCGCAATTAGGATATTGTTTGTATGGTAACGTGTTTGTAATAAATGCAAAATAAGGTACTTAAAAAGGAAATTTTTTAACCATATTTTTATTAAAATCTTTTTAACATTTTAAAATGTATATATTTGTCATTCATGCCTTAAAATAAAAATATAGAAACAAAGCTTTGCATTATTTTAAAAAGCATATTACAACGTATATTTTTTATTTATTTTATGTTATTTTTTATTTTAAATATGGTTTAAAAATAAATTATTTTAATATTTTTTCATTGTAGAATTTAAAGTTGGCGGGTCTTTTCGCTAATGAACTTGTTTTGCTATTTTTGTAGGTGGAACCGGCTACTGAACTCCTGCAAAGGTATTAATTAACACTATGATTAATTATTCTACCTACCTAGCTATTATGGTAATTATGTACCCATGCAGGAAAAGCAGTAAATATTTTTATTTATCTTGGCGTTTCAGCAACTTGTAATGTAAGCTAAGAAAAACGTTTAAATCATATTAAGCAAATATTGTTTTCTATTTTTATGGTAACAGTAACTAAGGCAGAATCGGCAGAAGAAACGTCGTAACGTACAGGGTTGGTCCGTATATTTGGATAGCGCCCATCTTGTTTATTATACAAGGTAGACAGAAACTTTAAATACAAAAATTTTAGAAAATTATCCAAACCGTCAAAAAAATTTTTTTGAAGATACAGAGAAAGCCAAAAATGTATGGAGAAAAAGTTTTTTTTTAATGAAACACCCTGCATAATATGTCACCATTAAAACGGTCTATTAAAAGCTTTACAAAATACCACCTTTAATATACTTATTCTTAATAGTTTACTAAATATAGCCATTTAAATCTGGGTATAATTTCCGTTACATCTACAGTCTCACCTTAGTGCCGTAGGTAGGATAATGAAAATTATAACTTCTATTTTTCAGATTTATGTGATCATATTTTGAAAACCATTAAAGATAAATATATCAATAGTGAAATTTTTGTAAAGCTTTATAAGAGACCATTTTAATGGTTACATAATATACAGAGTGTTTCATTTAAAAAAATATTTCTTCTTCACCCATTTTTGGCTCATTCTGTATGTGCAAAAACACATTTTTTTCCAGGTATGGATAATTTTCATTTTTTTTAAATTTAAAGGTTCTTTCTACCTTGTACAATAAATAAGATAGGCGCTGTCTAAATATCCGGACCAACCCTGTACAGGGTATTCCATATGAGAAAAAATGGCATATTTTACTTTTCCCGTATTTAAAAGGAAGCCACTCAATGTATTTTAGCTCGGAAAATTTGAAAATCCTAACTACAAAAGAATTACATTAAAAGAAAAGACTTAAGTCACAAATGCTGCTTTTATTAAATGGCACACCCTATTTACTGTTTCATTTTTAGATTTTATGGTAAATTCTAAGTGTTTTATTCAGGCTACTATAGGTCTATCTTTACCTGTTTTTAAGTTATTGACGTTTAAAAGTTATTTTACATATACCCATTTTAAATAAAGGTTACGCGGGTGATTACCCGATATTTCAATGTAATTGAAATTTTTACCTATTAGTAGATTTTACATTAGTTTTCATAATAAATTATCTTTTAGTTGAAAAAGTACCAATGGATATATTTAAAGTGTTAAGAAACTGTCAGTGAAGCAAAAAAAAGATTATTAAGAAATAAAATAAAATCTACCAATATGTAAAAACCTCAGGGACTCGAAATTATCAGGTAACCCCTTCGTTATCTGCATTTTCTAAAGGTACTTTTTAATTAAGTAATATATGTCGAAATTGTGATGTAAAAGCAGCAATAACTAAAAAACAGTTGAAGATAGACACAAAATGGCCTTTTAAAAAAATTAGACTTGACAATAGAATCCAAAAAGGTTATAATTAAAACGGTATTCCATTTAAAAAACGCAAAATTTATCCCGATATTTTATTGTTTTTCATGTCATTGTATTTTTGGTACGAAATTTAAATTTTCCGAGCTAAAATACACCAAATGGCTGTCCTTATTTTTTTTATACTGGGCACTTAAAAATATGCCTTTTTTTAAATGGAATACCCTGTACATTGTCAGGAAAAATAACCACGACGAACCTAAAAGAAGCAATATTATTGACAGTGATAAATTAAGGCCTAGACTCGTGAGGCTCGGGCCTAGGGCAGCAAAATATGAGGAGCGGAATTTTTTTTTAATTCCAAAATTTAAAAGGGTAAAAAAGTAAAGGTAAATTCATTTTATTAGGTGCCTGTGGTACTTTTCGTCATAGTCAATAGTCAACTAAAGTGTGATGAAAGTGAAAGGAATTTTATTTATCCTATTATTTACATTATCACATTGCATTGCGTATTTTTTGAGTTTACCCGCTTCGAATTATTCAGAAAAAAGATCATTTTAATTCTTTAAAGAGTAAAAACTTCTTTCCGGGCCAGTAAAGGTAAAGATAAACCTATGCTTTTGCATTACTGTCAAGGGCAGCTCAAATACTTCAAGAAATTAATTATGAAAATATACTTTGATGTTTTTATGCGGACTAAAACCAGGAAAAAATATTTTTAAATTAATGAATAATAAAAGAAAAATGGTATTTATCAGTCATAAGTTTATTACTTACGTATTTATCTGCACTGTTTAGTAACTTTATTTTAAAATTGTTTTTTAATAAAATACAGCTATATTTAAAAAATTATACGAAACAAATATTATTAAAATTAATTTCTTTGAAAAATCTGCTGATTATTGGACAATCATAAAAGTCGACAAACGACCTAAGACAGAAGTTAAAATACATAGGCGTAAACGAAACGTCTGGTATATAAATTCAGGTTAACTATAACCAATATAAAAAAATGTAATATACGCTTTTGATAACTTGTTAATGCTTTTTAAGTAGGCAGTGTAAAAAATAAGTTTTTCTAATTTTTTCTATTATCACACAAGGAATATTTTCACGATTTTAAACCACACTGTATATCCTACGGTCATTTTTACTACAGATTTTAGCATTTTAGAGAAAGCAAAAATTTCTATAAGAAATAACTTTTTTCGAAATATTAAAAATAAAAATAATTACTGCTATAGTTAACCCCATCCGTGGACACACTGTATGTAAGTATATAGGGTGTGCCAGTATGCTTAAATCAGCTTTTACTAAGTATACAATTTTTACTCAGAAGTTACATACAAAGCGGCTCAAAAAGTTATTTATTTTTTAATTTTTGCAAGATATTGTAGGTGGTGCCTTCTAGAGTTTTTGGCATTTCTTATTTCCCACCTCCGAAAACCCCTTCTGGCCAAATACTGTGATCATACAATTGTTATTAACCAAATTATTTATGAAAAACTTAAACAAGAATACAATTTTATAACCTGTATTTTCATCATTATCTATTGGACTAAAATAGGTTGAGTTGGATTGTCATATTTTAGCCCCAGGAATTTGTGGTAGCTTCTTTTTAGCATTTTTTAGAGACAATCTGTATATAAGTTAAAGGACATATTATACCATACCAGTAAGTTTAGTGTCAGGTAAATAATTGTACTTTGGTCACTATAAATTGAAAAAAACACCTGAACAAAAAAACTATTAAATTTGTTTAAAAAGTCAGTAACCCTAGTTACCAAAATAAAAATGTATTTTATTGATTTGAAAAGTCACTAACCGGAATTATTTACCAGGTATTCATTATCAATATAAATTGCCCAAAGTATAGGTATGGGTCATTCAAATGCTAATATTATAATAAAAATATTTCTTTCCGGCTAAACTTCAATAAAATTATTATTATTAAGTAAACAGTTTTATTTTCTTTTTTTGTTTACTAAAAGGATTTTAATGTCAAATGTAAATAATAATGTCCAGTGGGCGAAACAGAAAATAGCATTAAACGGAGTACAGCTAAAAACTCATTCTTTTTTTGTAAAACATTTCTTAAGCATAATTTATTAGCAGATAACCATTAAATTGAAATTAAAATAACAATTAAGTATAAAAAGAGGTAGCCGCTACTTGATACAACATCTTTTAAGAAGCACATATACTAGCATTTTTGACAATTATTGTCTTTTTAAGCAATGGTTTGCACAATTTATAAATATTAAAATGTTTTTTCTTTTGTATAAACAGCAAAAAAACTAATTAAATAAATAATCTTTTAAGAATGAAAACTTTATTATTTTTAGAACCTAAAAATTTATTTATTTCTTTTATAGAGAATAAAAACAAAACAATATAATACCTACCGGGTGCCTACGAGATTACTTTTCGGCTGCCATTTTTTTATTTCTTTATCGATACTGACAAAACTTAGTGGGGTGGGTAGACTAACAAAATGTAATTTTTATGCGTATATGATAAGCTTTTACGACTCCCGTTTTACCGGAAATAATTAAAAATTTGATTTTTAAATGAGACACCCATATATTTTTGGTTTTTGGATTCTACGGACCAGTTTACGTCGGAATTTAATATTTTTAAAAAATCTTTGGTAAAATTTAATTTTAAAATTAAATTTTAATTTTTTATCCAGAGTGCCATAATAATTTCAGAACCATCCCACATACTTTACTTACTTTCAGAAGGATACGAAATTAATTTACCTTTTTTACCTTTTTTATTAATGGGCTTTAAATTTTTTAGGTCTTTTGCTCGAGCTTATAGGCTATTGATTATATACAAAAAAATAGGGTAAAAAGGAACAACAAAGTTAAAGGAGTTTTATTATTTTATATGGTCAATGGACCCCGTAAATAATAAAAACCGCGGAGTGCTACCATTTAGAGAGGTGCGTTTTTGAGAACGAGGTAAAAACCTCCCCTTTTCAGTTTTTCGAGGTTAGGTCGAAACCTTCGCTTTTTTCTAGGTAGTAGTCGTTATCGTAGTTGACAATATAAATATTTTTAAAATCGCTTTAAAAATACTGCATATGCAGAATCCCCAAATGAAAAATCAAAAGCAAGGGGTTTTTGTTTGTAAACTACATATTTTTTATAATTTCTATATGGTAAATAAACTATAGTTTGTAGTTTAATAAAAATTTATTTTACTTAGTAAGAAAAAAAGTAGAAAATATTATTTTAATTAAGAGGGCTAGCTTTTAAGTATATAATCTCCAATATTAGATTGTTATGATATATTTTATAAAAAATTAACAAAAAACCTATACATTGAATGTAATGCATTCTTTTTCTAGTGAGAACACTCTATTGTGCATATACTGATTTTAAACAATATAAAATAAAAATAGGGTAAAATGTATAAAAATTCCAAAAAAAGTAAGTTAGGTATGCGGATTTCAAACTCGCAACCTGTGGCTTCCTAGTCAAATATAACTCCGTAGCTATGGGCCCACTTGAATTAATACATTTAAATACTAATAATAAGATTGAATAAATACCTAGGTAGTGTTTAAAAATTATCTAACCTAATTATTTAATTAACCTAATTTGTACCGGTCCCCATCTAATAATTCCTATGTCGAATTCTTTGACTTTCTTTCAACAAAGATCGATAGCATAATTTCTCAGTTTCCATCGGCTGAAATAATCGTGCTTGGCGACTTCAATGTCCATAATAAGGATTGGCTGGGCTCTTCAAAAACTGACCCCCAAGACAGAGCAGCCGAAATCTTCGCAGTCAGTAACTCTCTTACCAACCTTATTATGGAACCCACCTACTTTCCTAGAGTCCCAAATCATAGTTCAAATCCCCTTGATCTCTTTCTTACTGCCAACCCCGAACTCTATCAAACATCTGTCACAGCTCCCCTAGGTCGCTCAGATCATGGCTTAGTTACTATATCTTACCCTGCACATCCCGGGGTAAATGAATACATGCCACCACGCACCGTATGGCACTACAACTCAGCCGACTGGAATGGCCTGAGGGACTTCTTCGCCACTTACCCCTGGAATTTCATTTGCTTTTCTTCTGGTGATCCTTCTTAAATTTGCAAACAACTGACGGAATCAATTCAACTGGGCATTGAAACCTATATTCCACACACCATCAAGAACACCAAAAAATCCAATAACAAACCCTGGTTTTTCAAATCTTGTGATAAAGCTAGGATTTTAAAAGTTCAGGCTCACAAGAAGTTTCTACAGGATCCTAGTCCAGAAAACCGACAGGCCAGCATTGAAGCAAGAAACTACTACAATCAAACAATTTCTGAAGCCAAAGACTCCTTCGACAATCGTATTAAAAACAAAGTTCTTTCTTGCTCAAATGGCAGCAAATCTTTCTGGTCCTTTGCGAAAAACATAAGTAGGAATTTTTGTACCAGTTCTTTTCCGCCACTAGCTTTGGAAGATGAAATTGTTTCTACCGCTAAAGGAAAGGCAGAATTATTTGCTAAACAATTTGCTGCCAATTCAACCCTTGACCCTCCTGTAAATCATCCAATTCCAGCAGTTACCCCAGTTCCTCATAAAATGCCCGATATTATTTTTAAGGTAAAACACATTAAGCGTATCCTTTCTTCCCTTAACACCAAGAAATCGTCTGGGCTGGATGGCATACCAGCAATCGTTTTAAAAAAATGTGCTCCAGAACTTGCACCAATCTTAACTCGGCTCTTTCGAATTTCTTACGACACAGGTATCTTTCCGGAAAGCTGGAAAGCTGCACGTGTTCAACCTATTCCCAAGAAAGGATCTAAATCTCTTCCATCTAACTATAGACCAATTTCAATTCTCTCAGTTCTTTGTAAAGTAATGGAAAAACTAATTAATTCACAAATTCTTAAGTACTTAGAAAAACACAAAATTTTGCATGACAGGCAGTATGGATTTCGCCACAAAAGATCTACAGCAGATCTTCTTTCCTTCGTATCACACTGCTGGAATAAGTCTCTTGAGTTTCTAGGTGAGTCCCAGATCGTTGCTCTTGATATATCCAAAGCTTTTGACCAGGTCTGGCATGCCGCACTTCTTAATAAACTTCCCTCCTATGGTCTTTCAACTAAACTCTGTACTTGGCTCTCTAGTTATCTGTCTGATCGTCGTATATCAGTTATTGTGGACAGCCATTCTTCATGCTTTCACCAAGTAAATGCTGGAGTCCCTCAGGGCTCAGTTCTGGCACCAACATTGTTTCTTCTTCACATCAACGACCTTCTCTCGTCCACAACTAATTCCATTCATAGTTTCGCCGACGATAGTACCCTTCACTCCAGTTATCAGGTTCCTAAGCCCATTACTAAACCTGACTTGGAAAACAAACGCAGAGCGATGCAGATATCTCTTTCGCAGGATCTTAATTTAATATTGGATTGGGGCGCTAAAAATCTCGTCCATTTTAATGCATCGAAAACACAATCATGTTCCTTGTCGCGAAAGAGTCATCAAATACTCATCCTCTACTTATGAGCGGCCAAGTTTTACAGAGCAAAGACACTTTTAATCTTGTGGGCGTCACATTTGAAAGTAACCTTAACTGGCATAAACACATTGTATCTATAGCCACGGCAGCTTCAAAAAGCTTGGATTTCTCTGTCGAGCCAAAAAGTATTTTTCCCCTTCTAATTTATACACTTTATATGTGTCCCAAATCCGACCTCCCTTGGAATATTGTTCTCATGTCTGGGGCATGGCGTCCCCCACAACCCTAAGCATTCTTGATTCTATTCAAAGAAGAGCTATTCGTCTCATTAATGATCCTTCACTTACAGAAAAGCTTCCCTCTCTTGCACATCGTCGGGCTGTGGGGGATTTATCGCTTTCTTATAGGTACTTCCATGGCTTCTGCTCTGAAGAATTGTCCAGTGTAGTTCCTCCACTTGCGGTTCCCAACAGAGAAACTCGTGGTTCCGCGCGTATGCATCCCTATACAGTCCAACTGGACAGTCCCACTTTGTTCGTTCTTTTATCCCTAGAGTTTCTAGGTTGTGGAACCTGCTGCCCGCAGAGGTCTTTCCTTCCCCCCAAATCTTCAAGTATTTAAGTCCCGTGTCAACAGACTCCCTCTTGCCTCGCTTAAGACACCCACGGTACGTTAGTATTTAGGCTTTTAGCCTTCGTGGTTTGTCCAAAGATAAAAACCCCACCTTTTTCGAAGATATTTAAAGTTTGTTCCAACCTCAATACATGCATACTTTAATTCAAGAGCATATTGTAAAAACACGATAAACCACAATCACAATATACGTTAAAAGAAAATGTGTTGAATCAAATTTTATTAAAAATAAAAGTACCTTTTAATGAGTTAATATACTCCAAGGATAATACTTAAAACTTTTTTATTGTGGCTTATCATATTAATCATTATATAAATTAGAGAATAAAAGAGATTTTTGTGGCTGTGTGGCCTATCTTGTTTTTACAATAAGCCCTTCAATGGGTAATACTTTAGTTAAAGTTATACAAGCTACCAATAAAAAAGGTAAAAACTGCCGGTAATAATAAATTAATTAAGATTTTTGGCGGTTTTCATGTACGTAAATAGACAAAACCGCTGGACGGGGGTTGTCCTTCTATAATTGTGCAAAACGGTCGGACGTCGTTTAACCAGTGCCCTTATTTAAATTCAGTGTTAAAAAGTACAACTATTCAGACATTTGTTTCTCTTTGAGAGTCTTCCCAGTTATACGTTTAATACAGGGTGACCAAACTTAAGTTTGCACTATTGCTAACTTCTTTACTATTGGAGATAAAAATCGGTTAAATGAGTAAAATTGCAGTATTTTTTCCGCTGATTACTGTGGTGCCAACAAAAAAACAGTTAATGGGTTATGACCATATTTCCAAAACTATTAAAAATTGGATATATCACATAAAAACTTTTTTAAGCTTTTGGTAGATCTTTCGCATGGTGATATAATGTACCGGGTGTTCCATTAAAAAAGTACATTTTTTGCAATTAATAAAACCTTGGCGTTTAGTAGTTTTTCTGTTGGCAGTACATACATTAATCACTGGAAAAAACACTACAACATTACTTTACCGAGTTGGTATTTTTAATAATAAAGAAGTTAGCAATAGTACCGACTTAAGTTTTAATGTTTATTATGTTTACATTCTCTTAAAAACCAAAATGTAAAACAAAAAAATATAATATGCAAATTTAAACTGGCTACTTACTCATTGTTTAACATATAATCCTATATCAAATATGTTTTGCTTTTAAAATTTTAACTTAAAATGTATTTTAAGTTTTTTCTTATCTACTGGATGTGCTTCTAACTTCTAGAATACTGGACGCGACAACTTACCTGGAAAAAAAATTATTATTATTTTTAGTGAAAAAATAACTTAAAGACAATAAAAAATAAAAAAATGGTTTTATTTTAATTTTTCTCTACCCAAAAGGTAAACTTAAAATTGTAAAAAGTATCTCTTCTTGACCTAATATGTCCACGGATGGATGTACCTATATCTGTAATTTTTTTAAATTTAAAATTAAATAAAAATTCCTAAAATTTTTACATCTTTGAAAACGTTTAAAGCTATAAGAAAAGTCGCCGTAGAATATACATAGTCAAAGTGAAATGAAAAAGTAATCCAAAGTATATATTTTTTTCCGTTGGTTATGTTTTTGTAGAGAAAATTAGGGTTTCATTAAAAATATATATATATATATATATATATATATATATATATATATATATATATATATATATATATATATATATATATATATATATATATATTATTATATATATATATATATATATATATATATATATATGTTCTTTTTATATTTTTACCAATTTGTCCACGGATGAGGTTTTCAGGAGGATAAATGGACAAAAATTTAATCTTCCTTAGAAAAATTAATTCTCTATGAAAAAGTTTTATCCTTAAGAAAATATAATTCACAAAGAGAAAAATGTTGATTTTGTATACTTACAAAAGAAATACTAAAGAAGCCTAAGTTATGTTAAAGACTGTCGACAAAGTACCCTCTGTATTAGTATTTATTATTTTAATATACAGTATGTCTACGGATGCACTCTACAATAGCACAAATGAATCAAAAATTTTAATATTTAAGAAAGTTGTATATTGCAAATGCTTTTGATTCTCAGAAACATAAGATTTAAGTCGATAAATATGTTTTGTCATAAAGAGGTGTATACAGTACAGTATCTACGTACCATAAAAACTACAAAAATGTGAAATTAGACCAAGAAAAACTGCCTTTACTTTTAATAATTCATCAAAGAAATAAATAAAAAGGGTTCTTAAAATAAAATAAGCATATAATATCCAGAGTTTTACATAAAATCAACAAAATTTCTATTTTAGTATTACATTTTCTTTAAATTTATATTTGAAACTCTTTTGCGTAATTTACTTGGTTTAAGTAATCAAAATAATAAATGTCACGGATTGTTTAATACTTTTAATTACATTTTATTGTTTCACTTTTTAAAACCTTCTTTTGCACGAAATTGAAGTTACGTTGTTTTAACTGAAATTTGCTAAATTAATAAGAATAAAATAGTTTTTTTATCTATTATTTCGTTTTTTTAGTTTTTGTGGTCCCAGTTCATGACAAAATATATGTCTTAATGTAAATCTTGCAATATATGCATGTTATTTTAAATATTACCATTTTTGGTTAATTTGTACTATATAAATTTCTGTCCGTGGACGTACTGTGAATAAATAATAGGAAAGAAAAAAAAAGATAAACAGTTTGATTTTTTAAACAAACGCCCAGTATAATATATCGACTTTCAAGAGATCCTTGAGCTTTAAGAAATTACCGCATTATTCATATCTAACTTTATTGGTTTGTAGTAGGAGAAGATATGCAATTTATATTTTACGGATATAAAGTAAAACTCTATCCATTTAATTTATTTCCAAGATTCCAACAGCTATCTTAAAATGTGTATCTTATATTTTTACCCTAACGCATCAATTAGTTTCCATAAGTATTATTTCCTGCAAAAAATAAAATTAAGAAGACATTAAAAAATATGCACTGTATAGATACTAAAAACAATTGAATTCCAGATAAATAATTTAGTAAAAAAAAATCTTAATATTTGTGGTAAATGAGACAAAATTAAAAAGTAAAAATGTAAAAAATGTTGAACAGTAAGGTAAAAAAATAAAGTTTCAAGGCAAATAAATATTATGCAGTAATAATTTACCCACTACCTCTTAAGAAAAAAAAGGTATCTAAGATAATCGATCGATATTTTTCCTCTCTCAAATATTAATATATTGCTCTTCGTTACATCGGATATTCGTTATTAGCCAAAAATATTTATCAATATCGATAAATTTATGTTTTTTTTTTTTAAATTTCACATCCCTAGTCACAACTCAAACAAAGTTGTTTTTAGAAAACGAATGATTAAAAGTGTATTATTTGCCTGAATCCTTTATTTGTCAGTACATGCAACATACGAGCTATCATTTTATGTTATTTTCTTAAGACTTGTCGCATGTTTATTTTAACAATGTTATTATCAACCTTCTTTGAGTTGTGACTCTTTTTAGCGGTTATTCGAAATATTTCATAATAATGATGACTCCAAATATTTGCAATTTTTATTTCCAAATTGTGTGTATAGGTTTGTTCCAGCATAATGTTGGAAAAATTTGCAACGTATTTCCAACATCTTAAAACTACTGCTGGAACAACAAACAATTGTATAATGTTACAAACATGGCACTGCTAGAACGGCAAATTTGAGGTGCGCAAAATCCGAACGGTTGCAAACATTTCTGACAGCCTGTTGGAACAAACCTTATGTGTCATATGCCAAGTGTCAGAAACTAGTGTGTGTTACATGGGCAGTACCACACAAGAATAAGTAAGCCGCTTATTTTATGGTTTTTTAATGGGATTTTGCTGCTGTGAAACTAACAAACCAAAACTGCTACTTTTTAAAACCTTTCCAATACACAATTTACCTATTTTTTTAATAGCTACATAAAAATAATAATAGTACCCATTAAAAGTTAAGACTTAGTGGGTATAGGTGTAAGATTTGTAAAAGAATTTATAAAATTACGTTATATACCCGATGGTGCATTTCCAGACTAGCCAAAGGAAATCCCATGTAAATTTTGGTACATTTAAATACTGGCTTTCCTACTAATTTTACAACAAAGTTTTACTGAACTATTTTGAAGACAATAATAGCTTACACACTAAATTTGGCTAAAATATTTGTAAATGGTAAAAAAATAACAAGACATTGTATTCATTACTGATGAATTCATTGTAGTATATAAGATATACAATGATTTTACAAATAGTTTTTCTTAAACACATTTTAATCGGTCTATTACAAAATAACGATATTTAGTGTGTGAACTTATCTTATCAATGTCTTTAAAATAGCATGATACAATTTTTATAAAATCAATAGGGAGCCAATATTTTAAAGTATAAAAATTTAATTGGGATTTTCTATGGCCAGGCGATGCACCACCCGGTGTAGTAGTCCAAGAGGCGTTTTATGAGTTCCTACTACGCTACAACACTCAACCGTGCTGAAATGCAGGAGGATTAAAAGAAAGTTTTTATTTCAGAGCACTGTAAAAATGCTACCACGCGCCAGCACCAATATCGCCTAGGAATTTATAAACTAAAATACAGAACTCAACTGCGGCCGAAATTGTTATTTTCTGCCGTGACTCAACCCTATAATTGCTACCCTTGTTGTAACCTGGGATATTTTAAGTACAAGCGAATTTGTTTTTACATTTGGAATTATTAACGCATTGCCATACGAGACGCTTCGTCTTAATTTTTTTTTAAAAGCTAAAATTTTTTATTTTTTTTGCTTTCTTTATTATGAAATTAACATACAATCGAGTAGGTACAAAAAAAAACAAAACAGTTATATTTTTAACTAGCGGACGGACCCGTGCCCACTTCGTTGGTCGTTAATATCTGAATTTATTGTTTAACGTAGTAAAATATAGTCTATAACACTCCTGAATAGTGCTTTCTGATTGTGTAATAATTTTTATGATAGGTTCAGTACTGCCGAAAGTTAGCGGCTACAAACAAACCAACCCACAAATAAAACCACAAACAAACAAAGTTACAAACTTTATGTATTAGTATGGTTTGTTTTTGCCATAATGTCTCTCCACGGCGTCACTGGAAATATTGTTTAAAGAATGATATATTATATAAATATAGCAAGTTTAATAAAGTAAGTGTAATGGTTTTAGTATAAATAATTATAATGATTTTTTAGGCTAACCTAGCTAAAAACATTTTATAATACCTTGTAGCAAATATAAATAGAAAGTAAATATATTTATTAGGTTAATAATTAAAAAATAAAAGCTTAATAGCTAGCCAATGAAAATGTTATATTACAGAACCTAGAGTTTAATTTATAATAAATTAAAACTTAAATTTGCTCATTTTGTAAAAGCTGAATTTTATATTGTTACTTGGGTACCTATTAGAAGAGCTTTCCTTAGTCGCCAGACAGTTTTAACAGTTCCAACCCCTTGGCAGACAAACATTTTGGGGTGGCCCGATGGTCCGAGAAAGTGCAATATTTCTGTTTTTTTTTTTACACGGTATAAGACAAAGTCTTATACAGGACTTGTATGGGTTTCCAAATATTTCAAAGTATACAAAGTGTCATAAAAAGTTATTGCCGTAAGGTTGGTTTTTTAAAATTGTTTTTTAAAACGCTCTGTAAACATCAAAATATTTTTGGAATATGCCTATTTAGAAACCCTACAACTTTTATAAAAGATTTTTGGTATATCTTGTTAAATAACAGAAATATTGAACTTTATCGGAACAAAAATTTTTGTCTGTCAAGGTGTTGAATCTATCAAAACTGTCTGCCGACCCGGATAATATCTTCTAATACGTACCCTACTAACATATACATATAAGATTTAGCTTAACACGTTCGCTACCGAGGGTCATTTTGTGTTTCGACCCCATAAACCACTTTATTATTTTTTGTAAAATTACCTTATTTTGATGTTTATTGAAGTGCTAACAACTTATACTAAATGCTACACCCAGACCACCTGACACACATACGAGCCGAAGCATTACACAGACCGTGTTTTAAAACAAAACCTCTACAGGAAACCCCGAATTTTTAAACTCGCATTTAATATTATAATGTAGCCGGCTCACATTTGAGCCGGCGGTCTATTTTAAAATTGTACTGGCTCATATATGAGCCGCTTGGTAGCGAACGTGTTAAACAAAATGACGAAAGTTATATGTTTCAATTACTTAACCTTGGATACCTAATGCCTGCCAAAGCCACTATGAGTCAAACTTCAAAGTGTCCCATCCCTTCTATTTATGTTGGGAACATGCGGTGACGAACTTTTAGCTTTTACACAATGACGAAGGTCAGCCGCTCACGGGCTCTTATTTTATAGCTTTTAAAACATTTTAGTATTAAAACAAAAATATGTAAGTTATGTTATAATTCTTAAACAATGTAATGGGCTGGTATTTTTCTTATAAGGGAAAGGGTAATAAAGAAATCCACTGTGTACAAAATACATCATAAAAATACTTTTGTTTTTAACTATTAACATACAATATGTCCACGTAAGTTGTCATATGGAAACATTTTTAATATTAACTTTACGAAAAAACTTATTTCTAAGAACAGGTCTGCATGGTAAAAATCCTAAAATGCAACCATCAGATACGTATTGTATTAGATATCTATCTATTCTATTTTTGGGCAAGAGTAGAGTACCTGTATTTTTGTTATTACCAAAAACTGTTATAAAAAAATATGTTTAAAATCACAAATTTCTTTTAAAAATGCAATTTTGTTTATTTGCCAAAAAAATCGTTAAATTAATTTTTTCTGCGATAATCAAGAAAATTTTAATTTACACATACGTTAGTGCATTATCCACTACTATTGTTTTAATAACACTAAATTTAAAAAGTTTAAATTAAAATTGTCCTATTAAAGCTTTATTCATAAAATGTATTGCATTAATGTACAAACCCTAAATTTTTATCATTATTGCAGAAAAAAAAGATTTTATTTTGTATATAAACAAAATTGCATATTTAAAAGTAATTTTTAATTTTAAACATCCTTTCTTTTTAACAAATTATGATTTTATGAAAAATACATTTTTTCTGGAAAAAAGTATATTTATTTCTTGACACTTGACTTATTGCTTAAAAAATATGATTTACAAAAAGAAAAATGTGAATTTTGTTTACCGAGTTCGCCAAGCTTAAAACTACATTACAACAATTTTTTATTTTTGGCAAAATGTCATTTAGAAAGTGTATTTAAAATAGCATTTTGAATAACTTTATTAATGTTACAGGGACATTAAAAGTTTTATGAAACTAGTTTTGGAGTTTCTAAAAATTAATTATTAAAAATGTTGATATTAAAATGACATAAAAAAAACTCTTAAAATGTGCTTCCTCCAAATTCCTACACAATACGATTTTTTAGCTATAAACCAATGTGGTCAACGTATTTTCGCCATTTTATGGTGTTCAATAAAAAAATTTATTATTGTTTTTATTGATTATATACTTTATTTAAAGAAAATAATAACATTTTACTTCAAAATTAAAAATAAAGGTAGCTTACTCTGGAAGAAAAATTATGTTGTTTAAGTTTTAGCAAACCCTGGATAAAAAATCAACATTTTCCCTTTGCAACTCATATGTATTCCTATTACAGCAAAAGATTTTTGAAGAATTACCTTTTATTTACAAAAAGGTCTATTTGACCTCTAGTTAACCTCATTTGTGGACAGTCTATATAAAATTATTTTAATTAAAATTTTTAAAAAATAATGAACAGTAATACATTTATTTTAATTTTAAAATAATTTATTTACAAAGGCAACAACATGTATAATAAATCAACATGTCTGTTATAGACTTTATTGGCAACAATAAAACTTTTATTAAATTATAATATAAATAAATCTTACCCCTACAGATAAAATAACACAAATATTAATTTTGTTTAATTTACAAATAATGCCTCCATGTAATATATTTTGGGATAGATTTAATCTCGTTTCACTTTTTATCGGAAATTAGATTTTGATAGGAACCACTTTAAAATACAAAAGCATCAAAAAAGCATTTCAAGTGGCCGCATGTAATATTCATAATTCAAAACTTTTCTAAAGTAATCCTCAAAAGCGGTTTCGAGATAGAGAGCCTGTCTATCGCAGCACAGCATCCCATTTTACATTTGATATTTGCGGATATGGTATTGAATTTATCAGTCAAAATAGTATTCAATATAAATACCTACTGGGTGGCCAATAAACTCCTAACAGGGTTTTATTTAATTACCAAATATCTATTTATTAGTTAAGACAAAATAAGAAAAACAAAAAGTTAAAATTATAAAGCCAAATTAAAAGAGTTTACGGGAAAAAGACACTTAATGAAAGAAAATGACTGTTTTTTTACTATAAACTATTATTTTTCTATTACAAAAAGTAAACAACGGCCAATTATTTGGTTCTATTAAGATCACTGCAGATTTCCCAAGATCGCTATCACATATGAATAATTTTGGTAATCCATTTTTTTTATTATTTGCATATTTTCTTAAACGTTTTAACATATTACTTTCACCATTAATTTTTTTAAATAAAAACTATAATTTTCAAAAATTTCTATCGTCAATATGAAAAAATATAATAATAAAAAAAAATTTTACAAATATTATTTTTATCATAATTACGTTATCGAAATATTACAAACTAAAAGGAAATGGTCACATGTTTGAAATACGATTTTTCTGACTCTTAAATGCCAAATTAAAGATTTAAAGGCCCTTATTTACAGTTTAAATTTATTATATAAGACGCAAATAAGACACTGGTGTGCTTTCGTTAAGTGCAAAAGCAGAGTTTTAGGCAAATCCGGGTGCGAATTTTTAGTCTACCTAATAAAGTATGAGCCCATAAGCGGGAAAACTTGGTCATTTTGTAAAAGCTAAAAGTTAGTCAGCGCATGCTCCCAACATACATAGAAGCGATGGAAGACTATGAAGTTTGACTCATAGTAGCTTTGGCAGGCACCAGGTACTAAAGGGTAATTAATTGTAACGTAACTTTGATCATCTTAAAAGCTATTTTCTATGTATGTTACTTGGGTACCTATTAGAAGATATTTTTCAGCCGACAGACAGTTCTGACAGTTTCAACCCCTTGGCAGACAAATACATTTGTGTGGTCGCATGGTCCGATAAAGTCCAATATTTCTGTTATTTAACAAAATATGACAAAGAGTCTTACAAAGAAATTATAGGGATTCTAAATAGGCATGTCCTAAAAATATTTTGAAGTATACACAGTGTTTCAAAAAACAACTTTTTAAAAAACTAACCTTACAGAAATAACTTTATTGGGACACTCTGTACAAATCTTATGTAAAACTATTTGTTATATCTTGTTAAATAAAAGAAATATTAGACTTCATCGGACTATGGGGAACACAAAAATATTTGTCTGCCAAGGGGTTCGAATTGTCAAAACTGTCTGCAAACTGGAAAAACATTTTCTAATAGGTGACAAAGTAACATATATGAAAATTAGCTTTTAAAATGATCAACAGTATACCGGGTGATGTATCGCCGGGCGGGACATAGGAAATCCCATGTCATTTTTAATGGGGTCAATTATTGGCTCCCATAATTATTTTAGAGAAACATTCTATTGAAGAGCATGCAAATCTACGTCCATGGTAAAAACTTTAGATTTTTCGGTTAACCCGTTTGCTAGTTAGATGCTAATATATTTTTAAAAATTGTTACATTATTATCGCCTCATATTTATCAACAACAATAAAAATACCAGTTAGCGTGTCATAACGTTGTGATTTTGATATACAAGGATAAAAATTACTCTAATCTAGATCAGTTAAAAAATGCTATTTCTGCAGAATGCAATAAAATTTCAATTTTCCAGTTAGCCAATGTAAGAAGACAATTTCATGAACGTCTGGGTTATTGTCTAGCAGTCAATGGAGGAATATTTGAAAATTTTCTTAAATCTTAAGTTTATTTCCAACATATTAATTATTGTAATAATATTAATAATTTATTGAAGCATGTAAATATTATAAATGTCAAAAGTCCTTAAAATTTGTTACTCTAGTTTAGTTTAACTTAACTTAATTCGTTTGTATAAATACAACTTTAATCTTTTCACTGTACAATTTTTTGATAATAATAAAGTACTAAATTTTAAAATGACAACGTAATGTCACGCTAACTGGTATTTTTATTGTTGTTCACAAATATGAGGCGATAATAATGTAACAATTTTTAAAAATATATTAGCATTTAACTAGCAAACGGGTTAACCGAAAAATCCAAAGTTTTTACCATGTACGTAGATTTGCATGTTCTTCAATAAACTTCAATAGAATTTTTCTCTCAAATAATTAGGGGGTCCAATAATTGACCACAATATTTTTCTAGTCGTTTTTTAGGAAATACTTTTTTCTTTATACACACAATTCCCTTTATTTATATTTGTTATATTATTTGTTATTAAATAATTATGTAAATATTTTTGTCGTAAATATACAGTGACCGGTATAAAATTGTTGAACAACAAGAAAATCTTTTAATTTTTTACTTCGCAAAAAAAAATATTGTTGATTAAAATCTCGACATATACTAAACCACAAAAGCCTAAAAGTTTAATTAAAATCATGGTAGATGCAAATTTATAAATTTAGTATGGGAGGAAACTACCTTTATCTTTACCTTAAAAACAAAATAATGTTCAAATAACTGTCTAAGAATTAAAAGTTATGTGTTAATTAAATAAAGTCTACTGTCTTAATTTTATAAATAAGGCATACTTCTTCGAATTACCTTGTAAAGCAATTAAATCGAACTAAATTAACTCTTGTAATTAATTGCTATTGTTGTTTATTAAAAATAAAATTATATGCCAGTATTTGAGTATGTAAATACATTATTGTTACATAAAATACAAAACGCAAATTTTTGCTTCTTTTTGGTTTGGTCGGCTTAAATTTAAAAGTCCCTTTAGAATAAAGTAATCATATTTTCAATCATAAAAAGAAGGACAAATGGGAAGACATAAAATTAAATGGAAAAAATCCTTCCCCAAAATTTTTTGAAAAGCAAAAAAAAGGTCAAAACCTCTGCTAACACGCTTTATTGGGAAACGATAAATTGGTAAATAAAAAAGGTCCTTACCTCCGTAAAAACCTTTGTATACAGCGTGTTTCCTAGCTACGGTACGAAACTTAAGAGGCTGCTTTCTTATGTCTTTTTATCAAAAAAGTTTCCATATACATACAGTGTGGGCCAAATTAAACTTGCACACTTTTTAACTAATAATAACTTTTTGTCTGTTGCGCCCATCTTTTTTATTTTTACGGGGCTAATGTTGTAGATATGTTTTCTCTGAGTTTGCCAATTTTGCTCAAATAGATTTTAACAGGACTGGACTTACGGGATTTTTTCCAAAATGATGCATTAAACTTCGTAACAAAAAAAAAAGTTTATTTATAATTGGGCTTATACGATTATTTTTAATCAATTTACTGTTATGTTTGGTCAGCATCCAACTCAGTAACGATGGTAACATCACATTTTTGATTTTCATAGGAAACTAAATAAAGTTCTTTTTATAATCGAGAGAAATGCATCCTTTTTGGAAAGTTTTATTTATCAAAAATAATATCGTCAAATTGTTGACAGATTTGCTTTTACTGAATTATTTCCCATAGTTTGTCTAAAAGAAAAACGTATTAGCCCAATTGTAGCTAATTCAGATTTCTTTTGCAACGAGGTTATATGCAGTATTTTGAAAAAGTCTCGTAAGCCCAGACCTGCCTAAATTTATTTGACCGAAATTGGCAAACCTAGAGAAAATATATCTCTCTATTAGCCCTTTAAAAATAGTAAAAATAGGCGCAAATAATAAAAAGGTATTATTAGTTAAAAAGTGTGCAAATTTAATTTGGTCCACCCTGTATGTCCGGACTTGTTTCAATTCAGAGATTTTTTAAAAGTAGGTATCTTTTAAATATTTTAGGAACCCTTTAACCGATTTGGATAAAATTTTGGGCACCTATTTAATATAATAAGGCGCTTGTATAGCTTTGCCCAAAATGGGATTAAAAGGGCCAGTGGTATGTTAGTGGGCAACACAGCCAATATTATTTTGAAAAAAATACGCCGTTTTAATATTTTTTTGCTGAATAAGCAATTAACCATTTAACTTTTAGGTTTTTGTATTTTTTTAAGCTACTTTCGATTTCGGAAAAAAATATTAAAGCCACTTTAATTTTTTTAAAAGGTACCCATAGACAACATGATTTAAAAATCAAAAATAAAAACAAAACAATTATTTGCCTTAAAATAAATTAGCAGTCGTATATTTTATCAAGAGTTATCGTTTTCTCTGTTTACTAAGATCGAAATTGTGTGCTACTTTTTAGAATGACTTAAAGTTGCTTCAATTTTTTTCTCATAAACGAAACGAGATACAAAGAAAATACGGGAGACGAAAAAATTGCATTTTTATTGCATAATCTGGAAACAGTATAAAAACTTTATAAAAAGTCAGTGGCGTACTTTTTTAAATAATATTACCTGTAGTGCCCACTGACACGTCACTGGGCCCTATTTTCTAACTAACTAACTTTACAAGTTGCCTTATTAGAATAAATAAGTATACTTTATTTTATAAAAATTGGTTAAAAGGACTTTAAAATATTTTTAAAAATATTCACACCGACTTTTCTTTAACCCCTAACCACAGAAATCCGGTAAGTTTAACCGGCGGGGCTTTCCAATTTTTCAAGATCATGGCATCCCCATTATTTGCGCTTACACTTTATCTAAAACTAAATCCGTTGCACGTCACTAACCTGCACATTTGCCCTGTTGCCAGGTTGTCATGAGAATCTGAGTTTTGTTGAAAAAATCAATGCAATCTTCGGTTAAAATTTTTGTTGATATTAGTTAATGTCATAATTTTTATTACAAAAATGAAGTAATAACACGAAATAAGAAAGAATAATTTTATTTAAAAAAATCCAGGTAATACAAATTCAATATAGAAACACTGAATACCTATTAGCTGGAATTCATTGAAACTTACTTCTCTTACTGCAGCTACAGGCAACAAAGGTCCATTATTTTCGCGTTCTTGCTCAAAATAGCCTATTAAAGAAGCAACAAGCTACTTGCATCTACTGTTCAACTACTTCGGCATTTTTATCTATGTTTGACAGACAGATTTAAATTACTACGGACACAAAATTTGAACTCTTGAAAACGTTCGAAACTGCTAATAACGATAAATACGTTAAAAAACTGGAAAATATGCCGAAAAACTAAGAAACTAATTAATATACAATGAAATCGATCAAATCAACGTCAAAAAGCACTGTCAGCGTGACAACATTGCATGATTAGATATCAGAATAACCAATATGATAAGCTTATGCACTAATATGATAGATATGTAATTAGGTATACCTATTATAGATATATAATATATATATATATATATATATATATATATATATATATATATATATATATATATATATAAATATATATATAATTATATATATATATATATATATATATATATATATATATATATATATATATAATTAAGGTAAAGTTCTTTGGCATATGGCTCATCAATTACTATAAAATTAATAAATATAAAATAATAAATATTATTTATTTTTATTTTTTTATTTATTAATTTTTATAGTCATTGATGAGCCATATGCCCAAAGAACTTACCTTTAAATAATTTATTTACATCAAGGCTCAAGAACCTTTCACTTTTATATTATATATATATATATATATATATATATATATATATATATATATATATATATATATATATATATATATATATATATATATATATAGATATATATATATATATATATATATATATATATATATATATATATATATATATATATATATATATATATATATATATATATATATATATATATATATATATATATATATATATATATATATATATATATATATATATATATATATATATTTCTAATGTATATGGCTAAAAAGAAATAACAAAATCAAATTTGATAGAGATTGTAAATAAATAGCTTTAATATCATTTAGTGATTATATTTTTGTTCGAATGGTCTGAAATTTAGTAACCTGAAGTTTAGATGACGTGCAACGGATTTAGTTTTAGATAAAGTATATATGCATCTATGGACCTTTTTGACACTTAAATTTATGCTATTATTCAAATCGTAAAAAGTGTATGTCTTAAAGCAAGCAAAATATTGAGGTTTAAAGTACGAATTCGGTCAAATTTACCTGTAGTCTGTTACGTACCAAGTTAAAAATGCATTGTTTTTTATTTCTTGAGATTTATAATTATAAATTGCGTATGGACTGTAATTGGGGCCCATAAAATAAAACCTTTCTTTTCAAACTTTCACTATTAACATATATCGTCATTACACAATTTATATGTTAATATAATATATATATATATATATATATAAATATATATTAATAATAATAATATATATAATATTAATATATGTAATGTATATATGTATATATATAATGTTAATATATTCGTCTGTCGCGAGATTTAAGTACTCCTAAAAGTTAAAATCAAATATATTATTACCTAATTTTTTTATCTGCACAAGTAAATTTCTCGACAAGATATCATAATTTGTTGATAGTAAAAGTTTGAAAAAAAAGGTTTGTTTAATTTTTTTAAAGTGAATTGTAATGACAGCTTGTTATTAAAATATTTTTTTCTTTTAATAATTAATTTTTTACTTCTTAGTTATGGCTGGACTCTAAAATTTAGAAGGGTTGAAGCAACAGAATTTAACTAATATGCCATTATTTCAAAAAGTCCTTTTATTTGATACTCATATTGTAAAAAAGATTTGTTAGATTTATCCAAACTAAAAGTGTATACTAAATTTCAGCACAATTGGTTAAGGTTAAATACTTTAATAAAATTAGATTGCAAGATTCCACCTGAACATATATACATACATACATCGCAAGTTAAATAACAGCATGCAAATTTGGGGGTTTTGGCAATAAGAAAAAGCTTTACAAAAGTTTTAAAATTCTATTTTAAAATTTATCTAAACATAGAACGAAGTCATACACATTTATTTAAACATCCATAGAGTTGGGGCGTATCCCGTAAGATATAAATTATGTGGAACATTATTAAGGGGATATTCTGGCGTAAAGGCATAAATTTTAGGTGACTTTTAAAGTGCCGTAAAAAAAAGCAATTTATAATTTTACCTTGATTTTGGCTTTTTATTGTTTTAATTAGTTATTCAATAACACTACAAAAATACAAAGAAAAATAAAGAAAGTTGAAAATTTAAAAATTAGCAGCTAATGAAGTGTGGCTCTGAAAAAATTGGCACCTGACCATGCCCACGACTCCAACCCTTTAAGCAATCTGACAAAAAAATGATAATCTAAAGAAATGACTCTATGTCCGAAGCTACGAAAAAGTTAAAAAAATTTTTTTTACAAATGACGATTGTCTAAAAAAATTATTTTTGTTTCACGTTTTTTGACTTTTTAATTTTATTTTTAAAGTAAAAAATTGAAATTTGGGGATGCGGCTAGTTCTGGACATAGCAAGTCCATAAATAATTTTAGGTAAATCCGCAAGTAGAACTAAAGAAATTGTGGACACCGTCTTGAAAAAGACAGTTTCGTGAAAACCGCGTGTAAAGCTTTGCGTCAAGTTTTTCGCAGTCCAAGTCATATTATTTAAAACCTACATTTGTTTGATTAGTTCGGGACAAGCCAGTTTGGGTGTCGCGTAGAATTTCTATAACACCGAAAATAATTTGAATTGTAAAAAATCCTTTTGTGGGTATATTCCTAAATAGTTAAACCTTATAAATATAAAAAAGAAACTTTTTTTTAAATTTTCACTCCAGAACACCTCCTTAACACATAAATACTATTTTTCTACGACCGTTAAAAAAATCTGTTTTTTATTCGTTAACATGAAGTTAAAGTACTTTATTCTAGTAGACTACATAAAGTGTTAAAAAAGTAACTTTTTTAACACTTCGAAGCTTTTCTTCACACCTTGAGTTAGTGTTTGTTTTCAATGCCTGTAACAGTAAACGCGACATCAACTGAACCAAACGGTCAAGTTACCTTTGATTTTGTCATTATTTTTTTGATTCATGTGTTACTAAATTTAAAATTTGACAGTTTGTAAATAAATTAAATAAAAATTATTAAAAATTATTAGTAATAATGAATTTGGATGACCAATAAATTGAAAAGAAACTAATACTGTTTTAGTACTATTTCTACAAAAAGTAAGTACATACAATTTTCTAAAATTAAAAAATAAATAAATAAATTAGGGCGATAATTGTCTCCTAATAAATAAGAAGGCCATGATTTTTTGTTGCAATGTAATAATTGTGCTGAAAAAATTAAAATTGATAAGTTTAGATAAATAAAAAATGTATAAAATATTACTTTGGAAAATTTTTATACAGTCGTGGAAAAAATATAATAGGTAACACATGCATGAAGTGTATTTTTTTATTCATGGGATTGCTGCACTCGCCTAACGGCTCGTGCTGTAAAACTTCCCATTTGTAATAAAAAGTATCACTTTATACACTTGTTACATAAATTTCTATCATTTACTTCCTTTTAGTGTTGTCCCGATCATGGCCTTGTTTAGGTTAAATGCGCTCGTAAAATTTTAATACAATTTTTATACCTTTTCCCAAGTTTTTTTTTCCATTAAAAAAATTTAAAAGTTGTTCATATGTTTAAATGTTTAAAAACGGCTTAATTACAGGTAAACGAAAAGTTATTTGTGCTTTTGGTATGTTAGTAACACCACTAATGCCATATGGAAGTGTCACGTGCTGTATTATTTTTTTATATATATATATTGTGACAACGTATTTTTCTTTAGCCAAATACGTCGCCGGGTGCGTAACTCGGATGGGGTATTGGGCACTTTAAACTCACTTTAAAAATAAATAAAAAAATATTATATTTTGCACTAAATAAAATTACACTTTTACCAGTAAAATATTGTCAACATCCCCCTTTCTTCCCTTAAACTCTTTGGACAATGGGAACACCCAGTATTTCTTCGAAGTCAGGATTCTACTCCCGTCTTAAAATTTTGTTCTCCTTTAAATATTAAATTTTTCAGTATTTGTTTTGCATTTCTAGGTAACTCGCTTGTTTAATGTTTTTGTTTTATTATTATAAGAGTAACCTAGAAAATTGTTTGATTTCTACTTTTTAAACCTTGACACTTCACGTATTGTTTTATGTACCAAATTTCCCAATGTTAAGTAACCCAATTAAAATTTAAATTTCCCAAAAATGTATATTTTTAAAATCCCCAAAATGTATACTTTTTATACTAGGTGTTCACATATGCCCCTTCCCTGAAAGCGTTGGACCCCAATGCTCTAAAAGCCTATCAAAAGATTTCCCCTGGACCATTTTGGTCACCTATGTAGATATAATAAATATTATTTAAATTAGTTTACAAATGTAACAAAGCACAAATACATTTCCGCTGCGTCGACAGGTCATCAACTTGACCGTGGCCGATGTTACTGGGTTGATTCAGTGCAGGACTTCTTTGTTCTTCATGGTTCTGGTAAGTTTCAAAATTTTTCTGGGGAAATCCAAATTAGTTTTCAGCGTAGCCATCATAAGGTTGTGTATATCCAGCTGCTCTTTTCTTGCTTGATTTGCCATGTTTTCAGCATATTTTTCCAAAATTTTAATTCTCGATTCTGTAATTTTTAGGGCTGTGGCTGTTTCCTCTTGGACCCGCTGCATCTGAATGGAGTCTTCCCCTATAGTTTGAATGGTGGTTTCCAAGCCTCTTGTGATCGACTGCATTCTTGCTTTTAGCACATTAGTGTCCATTACCATGGAGTCTAGCTTCTGTTGTGTGGCAACACCGCAGCACCAATTTAGGCCATCAGCAACAAAGGATAAGGATAGGGCTCGCCTCTCCCTGGACTGCTGTCTTAGGTAGGTAATATTCCAGTTGTCGGCTAGTGTGTTTACTTCATTATCCACTGCTGCAGCTACGTTGTCCATATATTTCCATATTTTACAGTTTTCGTCTGTTTCTAGGCATCTTGTCTTGGCAGGTACTGGCACGTCGGGACTGTCACTATACCAAGGAACTCTGTAGGTCACTGGAATTGAACCCTCGTAAGAAATCGTGTCTGGAAGTGGCTTCCAACTGGCTCCGGCGGAGACTTCGACTTCCTGTGCACCATAATGGTAGACCCACTGGATTAGGACCCTGTAAACCAAAATAAGTTATTGGTGAGACTTTTTTTTTTTTCAATCTGCGTGTATGTCCCCCATTTCTCCTCCACTATTCGACCATTTTTTATAATAAACTTGACACTGTTTCTTTTCGTGCGCGATTTTTGTTTATCACTTCTATACGGCCACAGTGCATTTAGCCCCACTCCTTCGTGATTATCTTCTTCGTTTGAATCTTCACTATCGGAGTCCCTATTTTTTTCTGCCACGGTTTCCTCCCCCTCTCGCCTATTCTGTGTGGACGCCGCCGCCGTCTGGTTTTCCTCCTCATCTGGGATTTCTTGACAAATTGGCGACGCGGATGTCCAAGGATCGTTGTATGGGAGCATGCGGCTTACATGTACAATGTCGACATTTTTCTTTCTTCCTCCAATTTTTTCTACTTCGTAGTTTACTTCCCCCATTTTTCTTAGTACCTTGTATGGACCAAACCAATTTAGTAGTAATTTTTCGCTGCGCCCCACTTTTCTGATGTCTTAAGCCAAATATACTGGGTAAGTAAAAGTGCAGGGTCGTGCCTAGCGGGTGGTGCACGGCACCAGGGCGCAACGCTGGAGGGTTGGAAAATGTAAAATAAAGGGCGAAAAGTTTGGAATGAAGGTTGGGCGGTACTTTAAAGACAACATTTTTTACTTTAGAAAAGTGGGGACCTTTCTTTCTTTTTTTTTTTATATTTTGAAGGGTTGAAGGGAGAGCAATTGGGAAATGTGAGTGCTTAGAAATAAATTTGGGTGAGGATCAATTTTTTTACTATTCAAAAAATCGAAACCTAAACAATTAAACTTTCTTGTAGGGATGGTAAATAATGTTTTGCACCATGGCGCCACCTACAGAACGGCCCTGAAAAAATACGGCAACTTCTAAATACCTTTTAAACCAATTGAGCTGCATTAACAAAATTCGGTATCTAAAAGGTGTTGGACATGAAAACTTTAACAGTGATATCGGCAACGTTACCAGAATTCCCAATTTTGTGTTATGCGTCTTTTTAATTTTTTACCCTGTTTATTTTTATCGCAATAAATTGTCCACAATTTTTTAAAATTTTGTTTTAAGTTGTAGTGAATAAGATATAATAACAAAACCACATTTTCAGTAAAAAGTAAGGAAGCGCTAAGCTGCGTTTACAAAATTTAGTACCTCTAGGTAAAATTGAACAGTGGTAACGGAGCTATTGCCAGATTTTTCAGTTTTGGGCTACAGGTAATATTTTTGTTATTTTAAATGAAAACTTTTACTCTGTCCCCGGGCTGAAACTGCAAATCTCTATGTCTGTCGTCAAATTCTATTTTTGCTTTTTCTTGTCTTTTCTTTATATTTTCTGCGTCTATTGCCCTTATTGATAGTGCTTTTTCCCCGATTTGAAGTGTGTCTGACATTCCCTCTGCATCCACAAGTGCTGCCTCTGCTGGAAGGGTTGGTTCTCTTGCAAAGATTAACATAAATGGACTAAACTTGGTAGTATCTTGTAATGCAGTATTGTAGGCAAATGTAATAAATGGTAGATAGCTGCACCAGTCCGTCTGTTGTGTGTTGCAGTACATTGATAGCATGTCTGCTATTGTTTTATTTAGCCTTTCTGTCAAACCATTGCAGCAAGGATGATATGCTGTTGTAAACTGGCTTCTGGCCCCCATAAGTCTTGATAATTCAGTCACTAATTCTGATTGAAAAGTTTTTCCTCTGTCGCTGAGTACGGTCCTGGGTATCCCGTGTATTAAGAACACTTTTTCCAAAAGAAATTTGGCCACTGGTCCTGCTTTACCATTTGGTAATGCTGCAGTGATTGCATATCTTGTTGCATATTCTGTCGCCACTACGATCATAGTTTTCCCTTGATTGCTTCTCCTAAAAGGTCCTAACAAGTCTATTCCAATTTTATCAAATATAGAGCCTATTTGAATTGGCTGCAACAGCCCTGGCGTCTTCCTATATGGCTGACCTTTTCTGGCTTGACAGTCTGGGCATCCTTTGACTGGTATGTTGATTGCCTATTTTCTTGTTTTCTGTAGTGCTGCGTCCTATTTCTTCTATTGCCTGGCCTTTGCTTCTTTGGCACGTTGAATTTGCCCCTTGGTTTTCCCCTGTGATTGGCTGGATGTGGTCTCCTAGGTCTGGTCCTTGGTTCATTTTTTCTCCATTTTCTTCCATTAATTTTTGCGTCTGGGTGTGGGCGTGGGTTTTCGCACATTAGTCCGGATATCGATTGCTTGGTGGCCGCTCCCATTTTTAAAGGTATCTTGTGCCGGTTTCTTAGTACTAGGGTCTTCTTTGCAAGGTTTATTACCGCGTTATTACTTGTTAAAAAGTCCATTCCTAGGATTAGTGGATAAGGAGCTTTGGCGATTACTTTGGCCGTTATTGTGCTTCTGTAGGTTGGGTATCCCTGTATCTGTACTGGCACGTTTACTTCCCCTAGCACTGGTATCCGATGTCCACCCGCTGTCAGCAGTACGGTGTTGCTTGTCTTTTTTCTAAAATTTGTTGCCCATTTTTCTTGTATAACGTTATTTTGTGCTCCGGTGTCCACTATTGCTTCTACTTTTCTGTTGCCTATATTTACTTGAATTTGGAGGACGCCCTGTTTTCCTTTGGCACCCTGAGCGAGGATGGTCGGGGTGTCTAGTTTCGCCATCCTCTTCCATTTGGGTGGTTGTTATTCTTTGTGCAGGTTGCTGCAAAGTGCCCGTGCTTTCCACATTGATAGCATACTGGGTTGTTGTTTCTATTTCTTGCTTGGAAGCCCTCTTGTCTTCTCTGGTGCTGACTATAGTTGTATTCTCTGCTGTGGCCCGGAGGAGGTGATCTTGGGTAGTTCTGAAACCTAAATGGCGGCCGTTGACTATTTCTAGGGTGGTCATCATAGTTTCTTCTCTCCCAGTGGCGTTCCTGTCTAAACGTTGGTGTATGTTGAGTATTCCTCTCAAAACGGACATTTTCTCTGTATGGTGCTGGCTGTCTGGGGGGTCTCTTGACTTTGGGGCCTTATCGATTGTTACTGTTAACGCTTTCAGCTCTTCTAGGTTTCCTGGGGGGCGGTTCGGCGGATTGGTTAGCCAGTAATAATGATAGTATGCATCTTCGGACAGCCCGTCTTCAAATATCTTCTTAAATTCTTCAAAGTCCCACTCTGTTTTATAGTCATAGTACAGGGCTCGCAACTCGTACAAATAGTTTCTAACCAGCTCTTGTGGCCTTTGCGCTCGTTCTTGGAGTCGTTTCAGCAGCGTCCTTTTGTAGTCCTTGTCTTCAAATTCCGCCTTAAAGTCTTCATATAGGTCTTCCCATGTGTTGTTCGGGTTTTGAGCCATGTAGTCCTCGAACCATATGTTTGCGGCACCATCCAGAAAAGTTTGGAAATAAGCTATCTTGAAAGATTCATCCCATCCGTTTGCAATGGCCGTTCGTTCGTATGCTCTCAGGAAGTCTACTGCGCTATTTTTACAGGGGTGGAACGTGGGCGGGTTGATAAATTCAGGCACCTTTGCTTTCCTCGCCGTCGCCATTGCGTCCAGAATTGTCGTGTTGGCCATGTTTCTCGTTAGTACCGCCGGTCTGTCCTCTGTTTGTCCTGTGCCTTGGATGTCCTTACTGGTTTCTAGGGGTTCCTGCCGTTCCTGGTGACTTGTTTCCTGACTGAGGGGGATGCCTTGTTCCGTCTGCCCTTGGTCGTTAGAGGTGCTCCCTTGATGTCCTGGTGCCTGCTGGTTGTGGTTGTCTTGTCCTTTTGACTGCCCTTGTCCAGTGGCGTTGGTCCCTGCTAGTGTGATCTTAATAAGGTCTCCTGTTTTCGGCAGCGTCGGGGGTGATCGTAGTAGGCGTCTGGCTGGCTGGAACGGCGAAGTGACTGTGCCAATTTCTGTACTTCTGTGTGGGGGTTGAAAGTCTTCTGTCTTGTTGGAGTCGCTTTGGCTTCTCGTCCGGAGATTATACTGGGGGCCTGGCATTTATCGGAACGACTTCTTCTAGATGTACGGGGACCGTGGAGCCTCCACCATATGTGACAACGTATTTTTCTTTAGCCAAATACGTCGCCTGGGGTGCGTAACTCGGATGGGGTATTGGGCACTTTAAACTCACTTTAAAAATAAATAAAAAAATATTATATTTTGCACTAAATAAAATTACAATTTTACCAGTAAAATATTGTCAACATCCCCCTTTCTTCCCTTAAACTCTTTGGACAATGGGAACACCCAGTATTTCTTCGAAGTCAGGATTCTACTCCCCGTCTTAAAATTTTGTTCTCCTTTAAATATTAAATTTTTCAGTATTTGTTTTGCATTTCTAGGTAACTCGCTTGTTTAATGTTTTTGTTTTATTATTATAAGAGTAACCTAGAAAATTGTTTGATTTCTACTTTTTAAACCTTGACACTTCACGTATTGTTTTATGTACCAAATTTCCCAATGTTAAGTAACCCAATTAAAATTTAAATTTCCCAAAAATGTATATTTTTAAAATCCCCAAAATGTATACTT
Organism: Listronotus bonariensis; assembly: GCA_014170235.1. Classification (NCBI taxonomy): domain Eukaryota; kingdom Metazoa; phylum Arthropoda; class Insecta; order Coleoptera; family Curculionidae; genus Listronotus; species Listronotus bonariensis. Next base: position 196,929 of record JACEGR010000534.1, read on the forward strand.
TTTTATACTAGGTGTTCACAATATAACTCATTAGAACTATGTTTTGGTTAATATACTATATGATTGTTTACATTTAACTATTTTAAAATAATATTGACACTTTATTGAATAAGTGACTCATAGGCCAAACATTTTTTAGACAAATTTTGGTAAATTGGCTTTTAAATGCTGTTAAGATTATTTACTTTATTTTGAGATCACCCTGTATAAAGCTTCTATACTAAATAGTATTAGTACTGAGAATACTTTAAACTAAGTAAAATTTAACAGGGTCCTTAGTAAATAAATATACTTATTTTAAACTGTCTTGCATATTGCTCAAAGTCTCACTTTAGTTTGGAAATTTTAAATTCGGAAGTTCACATTTACTTTTGGTATAACAAAAGCTGCAAGAAATAAAAATATTTTAGTCGTATGTCCGCTACTGACCATATAATGGTGAAAAAAGATTCAAAACTTTTCAAAGCTCTCTTAGTAGTGAGAAATCAATCACCGCAGTTTGTCGTGGACACACTGTATATTTGTTTATAACCTTGTTTAAAGCAAGTACAATATACTGTTGTATTTATTAATATAGTGTTGTCACGGTCCAATTTTACTTTCTTAATAAACTAATTTATATAATTATCGCACTAGCTACTTGTTAGAAAATGACCACCGATATCGATTCTGGCCCATCACTACAGCCGCCTCTTGTGTGCTCGCGCGTTCGTCACCACGCCGCGGTCGCAGACTATGCCGTGCAATTTTCAAACGTCCCGCCTAAACTTGAACCAATGAGGAGCTCGATCCGAGAGACTCTGGTACCGGCATCTCTAATTTACGCGAGTCGTGCCGTATACCTTACCTTTTCTAGCCAATTGTTCCGATCGGCCCGTACTTCCTAGCTGATATATCTCAACGAACCCGCAGTGTGTTCTGCCGGCCGTTGCCATGCTATATTTTTTTTAACTAACTACGTTTTTTTATCAATGGTAAAATCCCTTGCTTCGTTTTATAAAATCACTTTTCATCACGAAGCCAACTAGAAGAGTCGACCAGTGTTCAGCTTTCTAACTTTCCTACATTTGAAGCATGGTAATCCATGGATTTTAAGTTTTAAAAGCTGAGAAATTGTTTCAATTTATTACCTTACCTTTAATTTGGTTGAGTTTCCTTTTTATTGAAACATTACATCTGCATTAGCAGGATTTAAAAACGCTGAAGATTTCTTCTACAAGCACCCGTTTAAATCTTAACGGTAAGGATTTTTTTACCTAACTCGTATTGAATTTGTGCATACCTTTCTGTTTATTTCATTTTATTACTATAATTGATTACTACATTTTTTTAAATTAAAATTTCCTCTTTAAACGACACGTGCAGAATGAAATATTTTATTAATTCTTAACTTTTTTTCTTTAATCCTCGTTTAAATAGCCATAAGACCTCCTTTTTATGTAATTACTATCTAATAGCAAATGTAGAGTGCATTAGTTAATTCTTTTAATTATTATAAGTAGAATTTCCGTACATAAATATTAATTAGCATTGTAAAATGCATTTTTTTATAACCTATAGTTGACCTTTCTTTTACTACCAGGCACGAAGTAGAATCCATTTTATTTACTATCAATAAGAAAAAAAACCACTCAGTGGTAATTTTTTTATCCTTTTTTTGTGCTATCTCTATAGTATTTTATATCCTTTATTGAGTTTAACGTAATTGGCCATATACAGTTTTAATAAAGTGATTTAATAGTTTTATTGCTAATTTGTTTAAAATAATGTGCCCGTTTATATTATCAAAATAACCACTTCTGTTCTTGAGAATTCTACCAAGTTAACGGCCTGAACCAATTCTAAAATAAGTAACTTTTCTTTTTTATATACCTAATTCCACTTACAATTTTTAAACACAGAAACTTAAAAATGGATTCTTAAAGTACTGTCTAATTATCATTACTGTAACTTTTTTGATAATGCATTTTATTTTACTTTTACTCTCAATCTGCTAATTAGTTAAAATTATAATTTTTTTGTTTGCTTCCATGACAGACATGGTTCATGATTAACTAAATTTCTTAAACAATGGTATTTAGCTGCTTAATTTTCATTACAATTCTAGTGTATCAATTTGACAGTCAAACTACCCTTTTGAAAAAAAAAAAACCTTTTTTTCTAATACCACTAGTCTACTGTATTTTCATGGCTTCACCATTTTTATCAAGTTCTGGTTAGTTTCTGATTTTTTTTCCTTAATTGTTATATGTATCAAACTATGCTTTATGAAAAACAAAATATGTATATAATTAATTAATATTGGTTTCAATTTTCACTGTTTTACACATTTTGTTCTCTACTGTATATAATCAAATTATAAAAGGTCCATGGCTTTGCATAACTATTTTAAAACTCCATAGTGTTTCTTTTCGCAGCCTCCCTTTTGAATAAATACCAATTTTAATTAATAGCTGTCAAATTATATTACTTTTGGAGGCTCTAGGCCCATTTCAATCAATTTTACTGCGGCAAAATATCATTGCTAATTGATTTAAATCATTTTTTTTTGTTTTCCATGATCCTATCTTTTACATTTTAATTAATGTAATATCTTACAAAATGCTTTTGAGGTTGGCTAATTATTTAAATAATTAATTACTATAATGGTTAATTTAATACATTTTTAAATATTTAACTTGATTATAAAAGGTTAACTAAACTAAAATATTCTTTGTTTTACTAAGATACATTTTTAAATATTACCAAATTTAACTGTTTTGTTTTTGGATATCTTTATTTGCTTGGGTTGCCTAGTGTGGCTTTCTCCATATCCAATAATTTATTTAACCTTTTTTTTCTAATTAAACAAAAAAAAATATTTTTTTACTAGTTGGACAATGTGAAGTGGCCTTATATATATATATTCCCTTTTTTAGCATACCGCTATCATTATGTATATTAATTTATCCTACCTTACTGATTTGTTGAATCATTGTGACTGTAATTATAGGATATTGTTTTAGAAATATTACCTGGTATTGCACAAATTACATTTTTATAATGTAACAAACAGTTATAATTTAATTTGATTGTGGGTCTTAGTCCAGTACTTAACAAATAGTGTTTTTTTACCTCCTATGAGCCTCTTTCTGAGTTGACTTGATCAGAATTTTTCCTTTTTATTTTGTTTCATTCTTATTAAGCTAAGTAAGCAATACTTCTAAACTGACATTTAATTTTCTTTTTTCTTTCTAAGGCTAACTGCTTTTATTTCAAAAAAGAAATTTGCATAGGTAGTTACCGAATTACTCGTTTTTATTTTTACTATCAACCAATTAAGACAATTGTTTACATTGCTTTACATTTTTGGGATTATGTGTACATACACAACTGGGTTAAAACTTTGGGAGTTTTTTATAACTGGACTTAGGCACCACTCATTATTTCTATTTATTTTTAGTTTTAGGTTTCATTAATTTCATTAACTGATTTATAAATTTTATTGATTATTGGTATTTTCTCACTTGTTTAATCGATTTATATTTGTACTTATTTTTTTTACTCTTAATTATTAATTGTCTTAAAAATGAATTATCCTTTTTTTAATTTCAAAAGGAACTTTTATCCTAAAACAAGTTAGCCGGTAGGCACTTGTAATATTTTTTTTAATTTTTGATAATTACCTATTTTGTATGCTTTGCTGATAGTGTGTATATTATCTGTATATTATAATTACTTGTAAATTTAATTTAATTTAACTTACCTTTCGACATTGGTACAAGCACCACACTTTATATATCTTTAATTATAAGCTTAAATTTAAACATTTATGAAAAATTAATCTAAATTTTTAATACCTAAACTTTTCAAAATTTAATCCTTTTTTTTTAAATCATTTTTTTTTATCAATCTTTTCTTTTCTTAAGCTAATTCGTACTGTACATTTTCATTGTAGGGTCCCACTTACGGGACGGTAATCCTACTTAATACCACTTAGTAGTTCGACTCATTTTGGACTCCACCTGGGTTGTAACCTGAGCTAACGAGCTACTAACCACCATCACCATTTGGAGCCGTCTCCTTCGCTGATGACGCTGCAACCTTTCCGCTAAGAGAGTTTAAAATCACCTTCACCAAGGCAACGTATTAGAAAACCCTAACTAACTCAAACTAACTCTGCGGTGTTGCATCACAAAAATTTCTGTACCTTACTGTTTCTTTTTTATTATTTCTGATACTTAAACGACGAATAACCAATAGTAGTAGATGTTGATTTTCTCTTTTTTTATTGCGCCAATGTCAAACCACTTATCATCTAGAGTTTAAGCAAGTATATATTAGATTTCTCTGTAGATATAGATATTAAGTGTAACATTTTCAAAATTTTAACCTTTTAAAATAAACTTGGATTATTTTACGCATTTAATTGTTTCATTGTTTCTCATCAAGCTGCCTAGTTTATTGCTGACTGATTTTCTTTTTCTTATTTATTTATTAACTATTACTTGTGCTAAGTGCTAACTCAGTTCTAATACCACCTTAGAAGACTGCCGTCAAGTCTAGCAAATCTGACGGTGGCGCCCTTTATTTATTTTTTTAGTAACCCACTCCTTATTCTCTCCGGCATAAGGAGCTGCCGAGCCTTTGCTCACGCTCGTTGCTACGGAGTAAGCAGTTAGCACTATTTGTTTGTTTTAATTTTTTTTCCTTACTTTTTTTACTAAATAATTTATCTTTAGCTCTTTTGTTCTCTGACTTTCGCGCCGTTAACTTAGAGGCGTGACAAATTGACGCCCAACTAATTGGGGCCTGCTTTTTGGAAGCACAAAAATAGATACTATTATTGAGCACCTTAACAAAAAATATATATTTTTTTATAAATAATTTTCTTTAAAAGGCACTTGATGAACTCAAATGTTGCAATAAATAGTTAACTGGCTTACTAACACACTAACTATAATTTATTTATATTTAATTTATTAATCCACTGTACTTCACGGAGCATTGCCACAACTCTTTAATTTTTTATATTGGCGCGCAACTTTTAATTTCATTTGGTTATCCTCATATTTTATAAAATATTAGAGCAGTTTCGTACGTTTAATAATTTGGTCATATCTAAAATATTATTTGAATTTTAGATTTTGATTCTTAATTCATTTATGTAAAATTTTCTTAACTTCTGTTTTTTAATAATTATTGCATCTTATCCAAATAATTTACCCAACTTTTAGTATTTAAATTGTTTTATATCACACAAACTTTATCTTTATTAGGGGTGTTGTGCTTTAACCCATATTTAAATTTCTAAGTAAATTTATACCCCTGTTCTAAACATTTTTGCTTCTATGCTGAAGTTTTTTTGCTTGTTGTTTTCGTTACTTACAGTGCATTGTATTACTTCTATATTGCTTTATTAATTAGCCAATTAAGTGACGTTTACTTTACCTAAAAATTATTTCGTTTATTTTTACCGACCTTTTTTATTATTATTATTATTTTTATTATTTACTCGCTTACTTTTCGGCGCTTGCGCGTTTGTTTTATTATTAATACTATTTTGTGAGTGATATTTCGCGAACATAACTAAAAATGGATTACCGTTTGAGAACGAACTATCTTAATAAAGAAATGCTTCTCCACGAGCTCACAGTTCGAGGAATTCCTGCAGACGACTCCAACACTGTTGCAAGCTTAAGATCTAGTCTTCGCCCGTTACTTCAAATGGAAAAAAAGGAATAAAGCCTTAAACTTGGTGCCCTACCAATTCGTTTTCGATACAGAGAAGAAATTTGTTAAGGATACTTTACAATCCGTTCTTTCATCTTTAGATACCATAACCGGCAGCAAGGCCAAAAAGAAGTTTGAAAAATTCCAAACCCATCTTGTCCATTTATTAAATAGAGTTGACAGAATTCCTGTTGACAAACTGTCACCCGATCAAGCCGATGCTAGGGCTACAATGTTAACAGACATTTTATCTGCGCTCGACCAACTGGAGCAAGCTTCAAGACGTGACCCTAACCTAAGTATGATATTGGGCAAGGTTGCAGACTCTGGATCAGATGAATCATCAGACGACGGAAACACAAGTTTTGAACCTCCTGTATCTACACCCCGAAGAACTTCTGTTACACCTTCAAAACCTCAGCGTGTTGAAAAATGGGGAATTTCTTTCACAGGTGATGCAAAAAGCATGTCAGTACATAGCTTTTTGGAGCGAGTATCAGAACTACAGGCAGCTCGTAATACAACGGCTAAAGAACTGTTTGAGTCGGCCATTGACCTGTTCTCAGGAAAAGCTTTGAATTGGTTTCGTGCCAATCGTGACAGATTCAACGACTGGACTAGTTTGTCAGCCCTTCTTCGTAAACATTTCGAACCACCAGATTATCGCCCTCGTCTATTTAAAGAAATTTTAGAACGTACCCAGGATTCGACTGAAAGTATTGTGGATTACCTATCATGTATGCAAGCACTATTCCGCAGATATGGCCATTTATCCGAAGATGTTAAATTAGATATTATCTCCAGAAACCTAGCACCATTCTACACCACTCAGTTGCCAGTAGTAAACACCATCAACGAACTGGAAGAAGAATGCCTAAAATTAGAGGCAAAGAAATACCGTGCTGAGCACTATGTCCCACCATCCAGAAAACGTCATGGATTCGTCGAACCTGACTTCGCCTTTGTTTCCGACATGGATGAAGCACTACCTAACACTAATCAAGTATCTGAAACCGTACATGAGATAAGACATCAAAATACCCACCGGCCTCATCAGAGCAGAGATTTGCGCAATGAACCTTCTACATCAAGAAGAGATCTAAATTGTTGGAATTGTCAGAAGACGGGTCATCTTAATCGCGAATGTCCCGATCCTAAGAAGATGCATTGTTATCGCTGTGGTGCTCCAAATGTAACTGTCCGAAGCTGTCCTAAATGTTCGGGAAACGCATCCCGGGGAATCACTAATGGGTCGCAAGATATCTCCCAACACCAATTTGGCGACCGTCAATTCCAATTTTCCTGCCAGAATCTTATTAGATTTTATCGTTGGTCACGCCCAAGGAGATCAACGCCCTTATTTAGAAGTTAACATTCTTGGAACTACGATGCTTGGTCTGCTGGATTCAGGAGCAACACGAACACTTGTAGGATTGCCAGGTTACCAACTTCTACTGCGACTTGGTATTCAACTTATTAAGAAACAAACATCTTGTACTGTTGCTAATGGGCAAAGCTGTTCTAGTACTGGTTACATGCAAGTGCCGTTCTGTTTAATGGGCAAAACTCGTATTATCGATGTATTGGTCCTCCCAGATCTTTCTCATACTCTTATCCTAGGAATTGATTTTTGGAAAACCATGCAGATAGTCCCAGACCTAAATCAAGACATATGGCATTTCGCTGAAGATCCTGACGTCACAGCAGTATGCAGTATTCAGGACGCAACAACATTAACTGAGGAACAACGAACTACACTAAACAACTTGGTTGAGGAAAAGTTAGCCTTAATGGGTACCGGCCTTGGCTGTTGTAAGGTGGCCGAACATGTCATTGAATTAGAACCAGGAACAAGACCAGTCAAGCAAAGATATTATCCTGTGTCTCCATATAAGCAGAAAATCATAGACGAAGAGTTAAATCAAATGTTAAAAGATGGAGTGGTCGAACCATCCAAAAGTGCTTGGTCCAGTCCCGTATGTTTAACCCTCAAGAAGGATGGCACCCATCGCTTTTGTGTCGATTATAGAATTCTAAACAAATACACGAAGCACGACTCATACCCTATTCCATACATCTCATCAATTTTGGATCGTTTAAGAGATGCTAGATACCTTAGTTCCATAGACATAAAATCTGCTTTTTGGACTGTACCTGTCAGCGAGTCTTCTCGTGAATATACAGCCTTCACGATACCTAACCGGGGCTTGTTTCAGTTCCGCAGAATGCCCTTTGGATTAACCAACGCTCCAGCTACTTGGCAGCGCATCATTGACACCGTTCTTGGCGCCGATCTTGAACCATCAGTTTTGGTCTACTTGGACGACATTATTATCATCTCACAGGATTTCAACGAACATCTTCATATTTTGGGCTTAGTATTCGACCGCTTGCACGAAGCAGGACTGATAGTATCCAAAGATAAATGTCAATTTTGCCGACCAGAATTAAAATATCTTGGCCATTTGGTGGATCGAGAAGGTCTTCGACCAGATCCTGAAAAGGTGCAAGCCATTAACCAGATCTTGCCTCCCCGCAACGTTCACGAAGTTCGCCGTTTCGTTGGCACATCATCATGGTATCGACGTTTTATACCGAATTTCTCTGCTACGATAGCTCCTCTTACAAATCTAACGAAGAAAAATGTTAAATGGTCATGGACTCCGGAGTGTGATAGAGCTTTCAAATCAATTAAAGAATCTTTGGTGTCAGCACCAGTTCTTACTTGCCCAGATTTTAACCGCCCTTTCGTCCTACAGACAGACGCCTCAAACCACGCACTTGGCGCCGTTTTAATTCAAAACTTTGACGAAGGCGAAAAAGTCATTTGTTATCTCTCTCGTTCTCTAACAAAGCAAGAGACCAAGCTGTCCGTAACTGAAAAGGAATGCCTAGCGGTTATTTGGAGTGTAGAAAAACTGAGAGCTTATTTGGAAGGAGTACACTTCACTGTGATCACAGACCATCACTCTCTCCTATGGCTACACAGGCTTAAGGACCCTCAAGGTCGTTTGGCAAGATGGGCACTTCGTCTCCAACCATATAATTTCACCCTGGTTCATCGCCCTGGAAAAGAAAATGTAGTGGCGGATTTTCTTTCTCGATCAATCCCTGCTCCTGTCGACGCTGTAGACATAAACATCGAAAGTGAATTTTCAATATCCAATACAACCGATAAATGGCTCACTAAGATGGCTGAAAAGGTAGAAGAACACCCGAATAAATTTCCTACGTGGCGTGTGGAAAACAACATCTTATATAAATACGTCAAGTCTACTTATCCTGATTATGTGGCTCCCACAAGTGCTTGGAAAATCGTCGTAGCCAAAGACAAGCGAAAAGACGTTCTTCGCCGCTGTCACTCCATCCCCAGCTCAGGACATGTTGGTGTGCACAAAACTTTCTGGAAAGTCGGACAACGTTTTTACTGGCCTAAGATGAAGTGTGACGTCACCAATTTCGTCAAAGCATGTCACATCTGTGCACAAAATAAAGTTGAACAGAAACCTCCAGCAGGATTAATGGGTGACCGACCTGTCGTTACACAACCTTGGCAGTGCATCAGCCTAGATTTTATAGGGCCTCTACCACGCTCGAAATCTGGAAATTCTTACGTTTTGGTAGTCAACGATTACTTTTCCAAATTCACATTACTATTCCCATCTCGTTCAGCAACCGCTAAATCACTTACTAAACAAGTCGAGGAAGGAGTTTTCCTAATGTTTGGAACACCAGCTCATTTGATGGCGGACAACGGTGCTCAAATGAAATCTAAAGAGTTCCAAGACCTTTGTAAGCGCTACAAGTGCAAGATATTTTACACTGCCTCTTACTACCCAAGAGCTGATCCTACGGAACGTGCAAACAGAGTCGTAAAAACAATGATAAAATCCTACATTAAAGACAATAACCATCGGACGTGGGATGAAAATTTGGCAGCAATAGGTTGCGCAATGCGTACTTCTCGTTCCGAAACAACCGGCTTCACCCCATTCTTTTTAAATTTTGGTAGGGAACATAGAATTTATGGACAAGACTTTGCCGAAGAAATACCCAACAATGATTCAAATCCTGGAGACTACGTCAACCGGAGACAAGCCACTCTTCAGCAGCTATATCAACATGTTCAGAAGAAAATTCAAGATTCTCATCTAAGAAACAAAAATCAATATAACCTACGCAGGCGACCAGTTCAGTACACTCCTGGACAACAAGTGTGGCGAAAAAACAAAAGTCTGTCCGATGCTACTAAGTATTATAGTGCCAAATTGGCACCAACTTATATTGGTCCGTTTACCATTAAAAGAAAACCGGTACGTGTACATACGAACTTCAAGATAAACAGGGCCAAAGTATGGGGAATTGGCATGTTCAGGATCTCAAACCATGTAATCCATCAAATTCAAATGCGAGTTCCGACAATGAATAATATTGGTTAACACTGACAACCTCACTTTCAAAATCTCTTAATTTTCACTAATAATTTAATTTTTGTCTCTTTATCTCGTTCACGATTTTCCACCGCTCTATTAACACCTATAATATCTTTTATTTTTTTTGGTCGTTTTTTTTCCCTTATAATCACCTTTATTCTCTTTAATTTAGCTTCTCTTTTATTTATTATTCATAGGTAGCGGGTAGATCCATTTTACGGTCCTGGTAAACTCGGGTCTACTTCAGGAACGCGACCCTGCCTACGCGAGCCTTGGTTCGCTCTCACTTCCCTAACCGAGAGAGTTCCATGTCCCAGCCTGCCCTCCTTACCAGACACCCCAATATTATCCTACCGATCCTAACAACTTTCCATTATACCGCGCTGGTCGGCACGGTTTAAATCAAAACGACCAAATGTAACGGGTTTATTATTTGTGGAATATCATTATTTTTTATTCTTCTTTTGGGTTGTCAGTGCCTACCGGTATTATTTACTTTAAAATGGTTGCGTCATTTAATTGGTTACTTATCAACATTTTTTTTATTGTTTTTTTTGCGTCATTTAATTGGTTACCTATCCATTTTTCTTATTATTTTTTTGCATCATTTAATTGGTTACTTATTTAATTTAATTTACAGTGCACTTTATAAAATTTAATTCTCCCTTATTATTTTTCTTATCGCATCACCTCACTATTTACCTATTTAAGTTTCTTGGGTACAACTAGTTTCACTTTTCTCTTATATTTTTTTAGGTCCTCTAGGGGTTGAGTTGACATCTTCGGTAGTTTCGATGTGAAGTTGGTACACGAGGTCAGCCAAGCCTTTATTGGTTTTGACGCAATGCCAACTTAAGTCCGTTTAACACCACACAAAGTATTTTTTTGTCAATTTACTTTAATGCAATTAGAAATCAAAATACCAACTAATTTATTTAATTGACATTAGGACTTAAATCGCATGAACTACCCAAGGTTGCTCCATCTTTCTCCTGGAGATTCTGTCATTGGTAAATAATTCTGTGTAAATTACTTTTTGCTTAATTTCTTTTCTTCGGTAAACACAAAAAAAAAAGATTTTTAATTGTTTTTTTATTGAATCTAAACTGAATATTTTATTTGCACCGTGTCGTATCAAACCTTATTAACCATTCTACCTTATCTACTATATTTAATTTTACTGCATTGATTTAATTACTTCCTTTTTTTATTAAAAGAAACTTTATAACATTTTAAAAATTGGCTTCTTTTTCTCTAGTTTTCTTGCGTCATCGTCGCAAAACTTTCTTACGTTAAGTTTTACTCCTATCGAAGTAGGGGGAGTTGTCACGGTCCAATTTTACTTTCTTAATAAACTAATTTATATAATTATCGCACTAGCTACTTGTTAGAAAATGACCACCGATATCGATTCTGGCCCATCACTACAGCCGCCTCTTGTGTGCTCGCGCGTTCGTCACCACGCCGCGGTCGCAGACTATGCCGTGCAATTTTCAAACGTCCCGCCTAAACTTGAACCAATGAGGAGCTCGATCCGAGAGACTCTGGTACCGGCATCTCTAATTTACGCGAGTCGTGCCGTATACCTTACCTTTTCTAGCCAATTGTTCCGATCGGCCCGTACTTCCTAGCTGATATATCTCAACGAACCCGCAGTGTGTTCTGCCGGCCGTTGCCATGCTATATTTTTTTTAACTAACTACGTTTTTTTATCAATGGTAAAATCCCTTGCCTCGTTTTATAAAATCACTTTTCATCACGAAGCCAACTAGAAGAGTCGACCAGTGTTCAGCTTTCTAACTTTCCTACATTTGAAGCATGGTAATCCATGGATTTTAAGTTTTAAAAGCTGAGAAATTGTTTCAATTTATTACCTTACCTTTAATTTGGTTGAGTTTCCTTTTTTATTGAAACATTACATCTGCATTAGCAGGATTTAAAAACGCTGAAGATTTCTTCTACAAGCACCCGTTTAAATCTTAACGGTAAGGATTTTTTTACCTAACTCGTATTGAATTTGTGCATACCTTTCTGTTTATTTCATTTTATTACTATAATTGATTACTACATTTTTTTAAATTAAAATTTCCTCTTTAAACGACACGTGCAGAATGAAATATTTTATTAATTCTTAACTTTTTTTCTTTAATCCTCGTTTAAATAGCCATAAGACCTCCTTTTTATGTAATTACTATCTAATAGCAAATGTAGAGTGCATTAGTTAATTCTTTTAATTATTATAAGTAGAATTTCCGTACATAAATATTAATTAGCATTGTAAAATGCATTTTTTTATAACCTATAGTTGACCTTTCTTTTACTACCAGGCACGAAGTAGAATCCATTTTATTTACTATCAATAAGAAAAAAAACCACTCAGTGGTAATTTTTTTATCCTTTTTTTTGTGCTATCTCTATAGTATTTTATATTCTTTATTGAGTTTAACGTAATTGGCCATATACAGTTTTAATAAAGTGATTTAATAGTTTTATTGCTAATTTGTTTAAAATAATGTGCCCGTTTATATTATCAAAATAACCACTTCTGTTCTTGAGAATTCTACCAAGTTAACGGCCTGAACCAATTCTAAAATAAGTAACTTTTCTTTTTTATATACCTAATTCCACTTACAATTTTTAAACACAGAAACTTAAAAATGGATTCTTAAAGTACTGTCTAATTATCATTACTGTAACTTTTTTTGATAATGCATTTTATTTTACTTTTACTCTCAATCTGCTAATTAGTTAAAATTATAATTTTTTTGTTTGCTTCCATGACAGACATGGTTCATGATTAACTAAATTTCTTAAACAATGGTATTTAGCTGCTTAATTTTCATTACAATTCTAGTGTATCAATTTGACAGTCAAACTACCCTTTTGAAAAAAAAAAACCTTTTTTCTAATACCACTAGTCTACTGTATTTTCATGGCTTCACCATTTTTATCAAGTTCTGGTTAGTTTCTGATTTTTTTCCTTAATTGTTATATGTATCAAACTATGCTTTATGAAAAACGAAATATGTATATAATTAATTAATATTGGTTTCAATTTTCACTGTTTTACACATTTTGTTCTCTACTGTATATAATCAAATTATAAAGGTCCATGGCTTTGCCTAACTATTTTAAAACTCCATAGTGTTTCTTTTTGCAGCCTCCCTTTTGAATAAATACCAATTTTAATTAATAGCTGTCAAATTATATTACTTTTGGAGGCTCTAGGCCCATTTCAATCAATTTTACTGCGGCAAAATATCATTGCTAATTGATTTAAATCATTTTTATTTTGTTTTCCATGATCCTATCTTTTACATTTTAATTAATGTAATATCTTACAAAATGCTTTTGAGGTTGGCTAATTATTTAAATAATTAATTACTATAATGGTTAATTTAATACATTTTTAAATATTTAACTTGATTATAAAAGGTTAACTAAACTAAAATATTCTTTGTTTTACTAAGATACATTTTTAAATATTACCAAATTTAACTGTTTTGTTTTTGGATATCTTTATTTGCTTGGGTTGCCTAGTGTGGCTTTCTCCATATCCAATAATTTATTTAACCTTTTTTTTCTAATTAAACAAAAAAAAATATTTTTTTTACTAGTTGGACAATGTGAAGTGGCCTTATATATATATATTCCCTTTTTTAGCATACCGCTATCATTATGTATATTAATTTATCCTACCTTACTGATTTGTTGAATCATTGTGACTGTAATTATAGGATATTGTTTTAGAAATATTACCTGGTATTGCACAAATTACATTTTTATAATGTAACAAACAGTTATAATTTAATTTGATTGTGGGTCTTAGTCCAGTACTTAACAAATAGTGTTTTTTTACCTCCTATGAGCCTCTTTCTGAGTTGACTTGATCAGAATTTTTCCTTTTTATTTTGTTTCATTCTTATTAAGCTAAGTAAGCAATACTTCTAAACTGACATTTAATTTTCTTTTTTCTTTCTAAGGCTAACTGCTTTTATTTCAAAAAAGAAATTTGCATAGGTAGTTACCGAATTACTCGTTTTTATTTTTACTATCAACCAATTAAGACAATTGTTTACATTGCTTTACATTTTTGGGATTATGTGTACATACACAACTGGGTTAAAACTTTGGGAGTTTTTTTATAACTGGACTTAGGCACCACTCATTATTTCTATTTATTTTTAGTTTTAGGTTTCATTAATTTCATTAACTGATTTATAAATTTTATTGATTATTGGTATTTTCTCACTTGTTTAATCGATTTATATTTGTACTTATTTTTTTTACTCTTAATTATTAATTGTCTTAAAAATGAATTATCCTTTTTTTAATTTCAAAAGGAACTTTTATCCTAAAACAAGTTAGCCGGTAGGCACTTGTAATATTTTTTTAATTTTTGATAATTACCTATTTTGTATGCTTTGCTGATAGTGTGTATATTATCTGTATATTATAATTACTTGTAAATTTAATTTAATTTAACTTACCTTTCGACATTGGTACCAGCACCACACTTTATATATCTTTAATTATAAGCTTAAATTTAAACATTTATGAAAAATTAATCTAAATTTTTAATACCTAAACTTTTCAAAATTTAATCCTTTTTTTTAAATCATTTTTTTTTATCAATCTTTTCTTTTCTTAAGCTAATTCGTACTGTACATTTTCATTGTAGGGTCCCACTTACGGGACGGTAATCCTACTTAATACCACTTAGTAGTTCGACTCATTTTGGACTCCACCTGGGTTGTAACCTGAGCTAACGAGCTACTAACCACCATCACCATTTGGAGCCGTCTCCTTCGCTGATGACGCTGCAACCTTTCCGCTAAGAGAGTTTAAAATCACCTTCACCAAGGCAACGTATTAGAAAACCCTAACTAACTCCAACTAACTCTGCGGTGTTGCATCACAAAAATTTCTGTACCTTACTGTTTCTTTTTTATTATTTCTGATACTTAAACGACGAATAACCAATAGTAATAGATGTTGATTTTCTCTTTTTTTATTGCGCCAATGTCAAACCACTTATCATCTAGAGTTTAAGCAAGTATATATTAGATTTCTCTGTAGATATAGATAT
Organism: Listronotus bonariensis; assembly: GCA_014170235.1. Classification (NCBI taxonomy): domain Eukaryota; kingdom Metazoa; phylum Arthropoda; class Insecta; order Coleoptera; family Curculionidae; genus Listronotus; species Listronotus bonariensis. The sequence continues at coordinate 212,163 of JACEGR010000534.1, forward strand.
TAAGTGTAACATTTTCAAAATTTTAACCTTTTAAAATAAACTTGGATTATTTTACGCATTTAATTGTTTCATTGTTTCTCATCAAGCTGCCTAGTTTATTGCTGACTGATTTTCTTTTTCTTATTTATTTATTAACTATTACTTGTGCTAAGTGCTAACTCAGTTCTAATACCACCTTAGAAGACTGCCGTCAAGTCTAGCAAATCTGACGGTGGCGCCCTTTATTTATTTTTTTTGTAACCCACTCCTTATTCTCTCCGGCATAAGGAGCTGCCGAGCCTTTGCTCACGCTCGTTGCTACGGGGTAAGCACTTAACACTATTTGTTTGTTTTAATTTTTTTTCCTTATTTTTTTTACTAAATAATTTATCTTTAGCTCTTTTGTTCTCTGACTTTCGCGCCGTTAACTTAGAGCGTGACAGTGTGTTAGGCCTTTAATTGAAATTTTAGGTCCATATTGTCAAAAGTAAACAAATGATTGTTGCCCGCAGGCAAACGGGCCAATTTATTTGTTGCCATAAAATCAAACCAACAAAAGCGCTTTTTGCTGTTCGTACTTTTTAAATAAAAATAAGAACCTTTTTAACCAAATTTCTGGATAGTCAAACCTTCGTATCTACCGAGTGTCAAGGTATAAATTTACACCCCCATTAACTTTTTTATTTTTTATCGAAAAAATAAATCATTATAGAAGTTTTTAGGGTTAATTCTGTAGTTTTTAAATCAATAGTTATCTTTTTAATATATTTTAAAATATACAGGGTAGGACAAAAGTATGATTTTTTAAATGGAACACCCTGTATATTAAGCCGGGCAGATTTTTTTTTTACATAGCTCGTTCTCAAACGTTGGGACTAGTATTTAAAAATTTCGATACCAACTTTGTGCTGGATTTAAAAAAATACTGGTCCCCCGAGCCCCCAAAAATATTTTTTTGTTTTTATAAAACAATTTTGGGGCTAGTAAAAAACTATTAGTAAACCGCCTTATTATTCTGCAAAAATGCTGTTTGTATCTATATTTTAGTCCGGGCCCCTTTATTAAAATTTATTTTTATGTGTACTTGGTGCGGACGGTCGTTTTCTCAAACTGCAACTACAAGTTTAAACAAGCGAAAACCAGCCGGCATAGCACACAAATCCTGTGCAACCCGGGTTAACAGTGTTCGTCACAAAAAGAGATCAGTCGTATTTCGTAGAATTTGTGTTTTGTGCAATTTTACTATTTTTGGATTAAATAAAATGGAAATTGGTAATACTGATAGGCAAGCTACAAATATGTAAACAAAGAGAAATGACAGAAAATTGTATAAGTTTCAAAGACAATCTGTTAATTCAACTGAATCCCCAAAAGAGCCTATAGGTGGTCAAAGTGGTCTGTGTTGTGTTATAAACTCACCGTCAACGAAAAGTATAAGAACAAAGACAAATAAAAATAATAGTGAAAGCAGCGAAAGTTCGGGAGATGACTCAAATGGCACAGAATTTTTGTTGTCTTATTCAATTGTCAAGCGAACAAAAGATAATCTAGTCGACAGCAATAAAAGACTTAAGCTTACTCACACCTTGAAAGCTACCGATTTGACAGGTGTGTCCAGTTGAGCTGGTGCAAAAATTGCAAATAATTTTTAGAAGATTTGGACCTAATTTTCAAGAAAAATATAGCACTTGTCATCGATAAAAATAAGATTTGGAGAGGAATTAGGGGAAACAGATGCCAACTTTTAAATGAGAACAAGAATTTAAACAAGTCAATCAAAGGTCTTTATTTCGACGGAAAAAAAAATCAAATCATGGTATTTAAAATCATAAAAACTGAAGAGCATATAGCTTTAACCAAAGAGCCAGGTAAATTATATGTCGAGCACCTAGCTCTTAACCAGCCTCGTGCCATAGATATTGCCAAAGGAATAATAGGCCACTTACAAAGTCACAATGTAGATTTAAGCAAATTACTTGTTATTGGATGTGACGGTACAAATGTCAATACGTGCTGAAAAGGTGGGATCATTCGAATCATAGAAACACGAGCAAATAAACCATTACAATACAAAATTTTGATAATTTTTCTTGCCATACTCAAGCGGTCAAGAGATGTGTTAAGATAATTACTAAAGCGCCAATAAAAGTGTGTGGTGAAAAATCTAGAAATGGTTATATTCGAGCTTGACGCCAGAAAGAATTTACCGATATTTGAAAGTAAAGGGTCATCAAATAGAAGTGTCCTTCTTTTAAATGGAAATAAAACAACTATAATAAATGTTATCATTGTATTTCTTTTTGTATTTGTTAGTACAGTATATACCAATAAGTATGAAACAGTATGTCTAACAAATGGCCACCAGTGCCTTAACAATCGATAAAATTTAAAAAACACTCTGTATCTCCAAAACGAATCAAAATAGCCACGATTTACTTTTAACATTGAATTTGTTAGATTGCGCAGTCAGGTTTGTTCTACCTGTTTTAGTTTTCGCCATATCCTGCAAGCTCAACAAAAAGGCGCTACCCTGTACATGATGATAGCGTAACTAATGTGTACATTTTTTCTTTTTCTTTTTTGATACTGATTTTACATCTGCAATACTTACTTCTGATTTTATACCTTTGTAGAAACAAAAATAATAACGCTTTAGTATATTTGAATCGTTTATTTCAGAAAGCCCATATCGACCAAAAGTTTCATGAAAAAGCTTGTTTATTGCAGAAACCCTTTATGTGAGAAAAACAAAACTATTATTTTTTTGCCGAAAAATATTAAAATTGTTTAATATTTATGTCAAAATTTGAAAAAAATCATTTGTGTGTAAGTTGATTTTTTTGTTGAAACTGTGCAGTTTTTATTAGCTAACTCGAAATGTAATATTCTGGAGATAGGGGTTTCTGAAATAAATGATTCATTTATAAAGGGTGCTTCATCCAGAACTGCTGCGAACAATTTCTCGAAATGTAGGCTTTGGATTTTTTTAAATTGGACAACATAAGAAAGTCAGTGAATGACATATGACTAAAATATTTAAGCAGTTCTAGCGATTTTAAACACAAGCTGTAAAATTTAAAAGGCTGCCTATTAAAAAAGTATTTTAAAAAACAATATTTTATATTGTATCTACCGAGTGTCAAGGTATAAATTTACACCCCCTTAACTTTTTTATTTTTTATTGTAAAAAATAAATCATTATAGAAGTTTTTAGGGATAATTCTGTAGTTTTTAAATCAATAGTTATCTTTTTAATATATTTTAAAATATACAGGGTAGGACAAAAAGTATGATTTTTTAAATGGAACACCCTGTATATTAAGCCGGGCAGATTTTTTTTACATAGCTCGTTTTCAAACGTTGGGACTAGTGTTTAAAAATTTCTATACCAACTTTGGGCTGGATTAAAAAAATTACTGGTCCCCTGAGCCCCCAAAAATATTTTTTGTTTTAATGAAACAATTTTGGGCCTAGTAAAAAACTATTAGTAAACCGCCTTATTATTCTGCAAAAAATGCTGTTCGTATATCTATATTTTAGTCCGGGCCCCTTTATTAAAATTTATTTTTATGTGTACTTGGTGCGGACGGTCGTGTTCTCAAACTGCAACTACAAGTTTAAACAAGCGAAAACCAGCCGGCATAGCACACAAATCCTGTGCAACCCGGGTTAACAGTGTTCGTCACAAAAAGAGATCAGTCGTATTTCGTAGAATTTGTGTTTTGTGCAATTTTACTTTTTTGGATTAAATAAAATGGAAATTGGTAATACTGATAGGCAAGCTACAAATATGTTAACAAAGAGAAATGACAGAAAATTGTATAAGTTTCAAAGACAATCTGTTAATTCAACTGAATCCCCAAAAGAGCCTATAGCTGGTCCAAGTGGTCTGTGTTGTGTTATAAACTCACCGTCAACAAAAAGTATAAGAACAAAGACAAATAAAAATAATAGTGAAAGCAGCGAAAGTTCGGGAGATGACTCAAATGGCACAGAATTTTTATGGTCTTATTCAATTGTCAAGCGAACAAAAGATAATCTGGTCGACAGCAATAAAAGACCTAAGCTTACTCACACCTTGAAAGCTACCGATTTGACAGGTGTGTCCAATTGAGCTGGTGCAAAAATTGCAAATAATTTTTAGAAGATTTGGACCTAATTTTCAAGAGAAATATAGCACTTGTCATCCATAAAAATAGGATTCGGAGAGGAATAAGGGGAAACAGATGCCAACTTTTAAATGAGAACAAGAATTTAAACAAGTCAATCAAAGGTCTTTATTTCGACGGAAAAAAAATCAAATCATGGTATTTAAAAATCATAAAAACTGAAGAGCAACTAGCTTTAACCAAAGAGCCAGGTAAATTATATGTCGGGCACCTAGCTCTTAAGCAGCCTCGTGCCATAGATATTGCCAAAGGAATAATAAGCCACGTACAAAGTCACAATGTAGATTTAAGCAAATTACTTGTTATTGGATGTGACGGTACAAATGTCAATACGTGCTGAAAAGGTGGGATCATTCGAATCATAGAAACGCGAGCAAATAAACCATTACAATACAAAATTTTGATAATTTTTCTTGCCATACTGAAGCGGTAAAGAGATGTGTTAAGATAATTACTGAAGCGTCAATAAAAGTGTGTCGTAAAAAATCTAGAAATGGTTATATTCGAGCTTGACGCCAGAAAGAATTAACCGATATTTGAAAGTAAAGGGTCATCAAATAGAAGTGTCCTTCTTTTAAATGGAAATAAAACAACTATTATAAATTTTATCATTGTATTTGTTTTTGTATTTGTTAGTACAGTATATACCATTAAGTATCAAAACAGTATGTCTGACAAATGGACACCAGTGCCTTAACAATCGACAAAATTTAAAAAACACTCTGTGTCTCCAAAACGAATCAAAATAGCCACGATTTACTTTTAACATTGAATTTGTTAGATTGCGCAGTCAGGTTTGTTCTACCTGTTTTAGTTTTCGCCATATCCTGCAAGCTACATGATGATAGCGTAACTAATGTGTACATTTTTTCTTTTTCTTTTTCTTTTTTTGATACTGATTTTACATCTGCAATACTTACTTCTGATAAGGATAATTCTGAATAATGAAAGTAACTAATAAAAATAAGTTATTGTTGTACGTTAAACTATAAAAAGCACTAATTATAATAAAGGAAAATTTTGTCCTATAATGTATTATTATATTTATAATAGAATATTATGTGTGATTTGGTTGTATCACAACACGTTGTCAATATAAAATTAATTAAAATTTAATTAAAATTAAACTAATACTTAAGTTTAATTTTTAGTTTTGAACTTAAATATAAGTTAATTTTGGTAAATCTGTATTTTATTTTATTTTATTTTAACAACGGTGGCAGACTTGCCACCGAAAAGTTGAATTTAAATCGAAATTTACTGAGTTTTTTAAGAAAGTGTTGTTTTATTTTGTTTAAGACGACCTGCTTGTTCACAGGGGTCAATAGGGCTGAACAAGGTTAGCTCGTTATACTTCGTGACTTGGACCATATTTTTAGTATATTGAGGCATGTGCTCAACCAATTACCCCATTATAAAACATTATATCTTTAATTTAAAAAATATTAATAACAGCAGAGCCATACGCAAATAGGGACAATTGCCCCCTCCCCCGAAATCCCAAAGAAGACCTCTTAAAAATGGGTTGTTTGGTGGAGGTGTATGAATAATGTGTAATGATAAATGGTGTTTAAAATTGTATTGTTACTAGGTTTTTAGCTGAATACTTTTTTTTGGTTTTCAAACTTTTTTTTGCTTTTTTTTGGCCGTTGCCCCTTCCAAAATCACTTTCTGCCTACGGTCCTGAATAACATACATACAAATAACCCATATAGTAGGGTATTTAAGTAATTTAAATGTAACAAATATTTAGCTTCGGTTAATTTATTAAAGTGTATTTTTATTTCTAATACAAAGGATTATCTTTTAAACAGCAAGAGTAAATAAACGAATTTTAATTCTTCAGAAAACTGGTTTTATGGTGAGCCTATTTATCTTATGAAATAAAAATTAAATATGTTTAAATCTGATAAGTTAAATAACCTAATTTTAGAAGAAAATGCTGTAAAAAAATATTACATATACCTACATAAATACAGATAATTTAATATACAGAGTGTCAACCAATTAAATATACAAAAAAAATCAACACATGCTTTATATCAAAATAATACAATTTACCCAAACATACCTCTATGGAAAAGTTTATAATTGAAAAGATACAGGGTTTTAATGTGAATGAAATTCTTTTATTTATTTTGATAATTTTTATACGGTTTAAATATTTTAATAAAACTTGGTATCTAGAGGTTTTTTGACATACGTAAGCTATTTAGATCTAATCCTATTTTTATGTGTAAAGTAGGGAACCTTTGCTACACAATTTTAAATTTCGTTAAAATGTCACAACTTTTTTATGCTACTTAGTATGTAGCATCTAAATAAACCAGTAAACTCTACTGTGTATTTTACACAAAAAAGGAATACTTTTTTGTTCCCTGTAAAAACTAAACAAATAAACAAGTTATTATGATGTTTGGTATGTATTTTACTATTAGTTGTGATTTTACGTAAGTTTATTTTTGCGCGTTTAAAATTAAAATTATAGATAACTTATAATTAGTATTTCAAACTATTTCTGACACAAAAAATACGTATATATCTATCTTGTTTTTATTTATAATTTAAGGTTAATAATTATCTCCTTAATTTAAACTAAGAATATTTTACTTATTTTTCTGTACTACTTGCCATTGTTCGCAATCTGGGGTATTGATCAGACAAATAATAAAACCGTGGGCGTAGCGTGTCCAGAGTAAATATGATGATATAAATTTCAAGTACCCAACGATTTTTTATTTCTCTGATCAATACCCCATATTAATGAAAAATTGGTGCAATCTGGTAGCTTGAAATTACCGAATTATTTTTAGCTTTAAGTACGATAAAAATATTTAACTTTTTTTATATAATTAATTTTTAAGTTTTTAGTTTTCTGTTAGTTGATACTTCTCGTTCTATTGAGTTCATTAAGTGCCTCACTGTAACTAGCCAGAATCAACCAACGATTTTATATTGAAATAGTTGTGGAAAATATGAAATTCGCCATTTTGTGGAGGCGGCCATGTTGAATTTTATTTTTGTCATAGTGAGCTTTATTCTACAGATTAAGCCTTTTCATTTAATATTCATATTAAGGTAGTATTGGACAAAAATAAGTAATCCCCATTTTGTGACGGCGGCCATCTTGGATTTTAGTTTTGTTTTGTAGTTGTAGCTCTATTTTACCAATTAACCCCTATTATACCCATACTGAGGTAGTTGTAGAAAAATATATACACCGCCATTTTGTGGCGGCGGCCATCTTAAATTTTTGTTTTTTGTTATAGTCAGCTTTATTGTCTTGATTCGTACAATAGAGCTGACTGATTTGATACCCATATTTAGGTTGTAGTGAAGTAATATGTAATCCGCTATTTTATATCGACGGCCATCTTGGATTTACAATCATAAATAATGTATTTAATTGTATTGTCATCAAGACTAAGAATGTGCACCTAAATTCGGATCGATCGGTCATCAGAAAGGAGGTTAAATTCCAATTACTAAATTTCCAAATCCAAATAAATATCAAATTATAATAACAAATAATAAATAAACACGTCAAGTTAAGTCAGATCATTTAAATTGAAATATGCGAGGCTTTGTATGACAATAATACTATTTTTTAATAAAAACTTGTTGATGTTTTTACTTTTTTCGACATAAAAAATCCCTGAAAGCTTGTTGTTTTCCAGTTAACTTTTGTATGTGCTTTAAAGGGACAAACACATCGATATTATTAGAGCTAAACAGGTTGTATGGATTAAATACGACTTCAAAAGAGAACAATAATTAGAGTCAGACATATTTTGGTTATTTCTTTTATTAATATACATGTTTTATGCCTAAGAGAAAACCCCTTTATTTAAAATAAAACAAAAATGTTTTAACATCAAATTTCTAGTCCTTTGAAAAAAACATAGTTAGGATTTTTGTACCAGTTCTTTTCCACTACTAACATTGGAAGATAAAATTATTTCTACCGCTAAAGCAGAACTATTTTCTAAACAATTTGCTGCCAATACAACCGTTTACCCTCCCGTAAATCATCCAAAATTCCAGCTATTATCCCAGTTCCTCATAAAATTCCCGATATTATTTTTAAGGTAAAACACATTAATCGTATCCTTTCTTCTCTTAATACCAAGAAATCGTCATGGCTAAAATGCATACCAGTAGTCATTTTAAAACAATGTGCTGCTACAAAACTTGCACTCCAACTTAACTCCGTTGGTTCAAATTTCTTACGACATAGGGGGCTTTATTTGAAATGTTCACCGACGTTCATTTTCTATGAGCGCCCAAAAATAAGCACATATGCTTTATTTGAAAAATTCGTCGACGTTCCCAAAAGATCACGCGTGCTCTTTTTCATTTGTTTTGTGCGACACTTCTTTAGTTGGCGTTTAAGCTGGGAGCACGGATTTCAGACGTCATTTCCAAAGGGGCTTTATTTGAAATGAGCGTCGACGCTCGCCTAAAAATAAGCACATAATATGCTTTATTTGAAAAATTCGTCTACGTTCCCAAAAGTTCACGCGTGCGTTTCTTCATTTGTTTTGTGCGACACCTCTTTAGTTGGCGTTCAAGCTGGGAGCACGGATTTCAGACGTCATTTCCAACGGTTTTGACCATTAAATCGAAGGATTTTTTGTATATTCGATATGGAATTTAATAATGTTGTTAATTTAAATGTAATGGCTGGAATAGAGCAAGCGGAATTATTAGAATACTAAAGACGAAGAATTTGCCTCTGGGTAAAGGCTTTAGAAGCTTAAATTTCCAAAGGAAATTAAAAAAAAATCCGCTTTAGAAAAACAATCTTTGCGAGAAACTAGAGGAATTTATGGCTCCTCCAATTCGTTTTACGGCTACACCAAAAGATGTTAAGGTATGTGAGATATATATATTTAGTTATATTTATAAAATCTTTAATGTAAATTGGAAATACATAATATTTATATATTTGTAGATTCTTTCAACCCTTAATTTGTTGGCAACTGGAAATTATCAAACTGATATTGGAAACAGCAACTTTGTTGGTTTAAGTACGTATAAAGTTAGCGACCAATTAAGATTTTTAATAAATGGATAAACTTTCCAAATCGGTTGAATGACCTTAATGATTTATGAACAGGGTAAGTACTATAATGTTAATACGAATAAAGGTCTAGCCACACATGACCGCAACGAGCCCGCAGCCGTGCGTCTCGCTGGTTTAATGTAGGGGAAAGCGGTGCAAAAAGTTTTATATTCCTAATAAAATTGCAGTTATATGAGTCTGTAATACTACGCTTTAAATTAAACCTAGTCGTAAAATTAATCTTTACAAAGAATAAGTTAACACAGTTTTACCTATACTACACTAAAAGTTTGTATAAAAAGAAACAAAGATAAGTAATAAAATCTGTTTTTGTTTAAACAAAGGGATATACATACAAAACAACAGACTCATCTTGTTCATCACATCATGCTTTTTATATTTTTGAGGTCAAAGTGCTTTTAAATCTTTTAGAATTAATCTTCTCTAATTTCTTCTATCATTGTGAATCCGAGCTCGGCGCGGCCTTGGTGCGGTTAGGTGTGGCTTTGTTTGTTTGTTTCCGCCTTTCATAGATCTAATTTAATATTTTTTTAACAGAATACAATGAATTACATTTTAAAATAGGAAGTACACAGTACACTAAATATGAATAAGCAAACAAGTATTATTTTAGATATAGTTAATTTTTTTCTACCATGGGCGTAGCCAGGAGGCAGGAAGGCGATAGCCTCTAGAGGTTAGGGATTTCTTGTAAATATTGATATAAAATTTAATATCAAATTTAAAAAATTGGTTAAAAAAGTAATGGATACACAAAAAGGGTGGACACTTAATTTGACCCACTGTGCATATTGTATTTTTGCATTTTTTCCATATTCTTCAATCGTAAAAAATATAAATTTTCTGTTTCTATTAGAAAGCCCTTAATCTGTTTGTAACCACATTTTAAAAGACATTATTTAAATATATTTTCTCATTAGCATTTTAGAAAGGTGGAAACAATGGTCAATTTTGGTATGAGCCAAGCTATATTAAAACAAGGTTTCTCTTTTTCTTTTAAAATTATTTAAAAATAAAGGTTTTGTAGTAAGTATTTTAAAAATATGTGTACTTATTAAAAAATACATTAAACATTGCTCAAAATTTGCATTTGAAAGATTATTGTTTTGTTTAGCATATTGTTTAAAACACAAGAAAACTTTAAATGTTTCTAATCTCTTTTAATTCAACAATAAGTGTTTTTCATCCAGCTTTTACTTTAGAAAATAATAGAGAATTATTATACAATTAAGAATATGTATTATTGTAATATGTATTACCTATGTTATTGAACAAGAAACTTTTTTGTTCTATGAACATATTACTCATAATAATCTGACTAATATTTTTTTTTCTTTTTAGGCAGATTATGACATCTCTGGTGTTGTGGGCTGTCTGGATTGTACGCCTCCCACAAATGATCCACATTACCCTGTGTGTATGTGTCATTATTAAAATTAAAAAGCATTTTTTGTTAAGTTTAAAAATGTTTTATTACCACTTTTGTGAACATTGTTAGTGCATAATTAATCAGTAAACAATATCTTATCTTTCCATGTCTTTATGAATATATATAAAAAATATATATTTTTAATACATGCTTTATTTTAATTCAATATTGGCCCTTTTCTGGGACAGCAGTTCTTCGCATACATTTTAAAGTAGGTAAAGTAGAATTCAGCTAAGAAAAAGCCAGAGCCGTCGTAGAAGTAAAACGGCAATCCACTAATTTCTTGTAATCGCGTCGTTTAAATAGTGCGCGAGCAACAAAAGGAAAATAATTTGAAAACAAAAAAAAACTTATGACCTCGTGGCTTTTTTTGCTGAATCGTAGTCTAACTGCAAACAGCAAATTTTTTCAAAACATGCATGTTAAATTATTAGAGCCGAGTCTAGGCCCCAACATTTACTTACAGAAGTTTTATATAAAACTGTATAACTACTATTATGGCATTGATAACTACTATACCTGTTTGTCTTATAACACTTTTAGGTAACTCTCTTTTAAATTTAATTGTTTGCAATAACTTTCATATCAGTAGGCATGTCGGAATTTTATGAAACTGCAGTAAGCATTACATTAAAAAAAAACTGTTTTTAAACTACTCCTATCTTAGTATTAAAATTATTGTTGACATGAGAACCCGTTTTACTTTTTTTATGTAGCCGAAAGTACTAAATAACAAGTTTCTCCAACTTGTGAACTTTGATGAATTTGTAAATATATGTTCTAGTAGGTACCTCATTAGGTGTTCAGCAAAATAAATTTGTCCCTTAATTATGACGTGTGTAATTACAATTGTATATTGACATGAATAAATAAGGTACTTACAGTTTAAATAAACCTTACACTATTAGTCCCAGGATTTCTTGCTTCTGAGACTGCACTTAAATTTTGTGGCTTCTTCCCAAAGCCTTTTGGTATCTTTTTAAGTATACTGGCTTGAGAATTTGCTAGTTAGCAATACCAGATTGCCCTTGAAAAATTCCACCAGCATCTCCTTTTTGTTGTTTGCTAACCGGTCCCCGCTCTTGTAACAGTTACAGTCCTCCATTTATTATTAAATATTTCAAATTCTTTACCTTCATTCACTTGGGTTTTCCTTTTTTTACAGATAATTTATAGTAAAAACTACAGTTTATTTATATTTAGATAATTTATTATTACTTTGCTACATTTAGGTTAGACTAAATTCTATACTTTTAATTATGATCAATCCTTTATTGCTCCTAGTATCAAACTTCATAATTTACCTCTATAGCTTCTTTCTCTTGCACCTCTGATGTCTAAAAATAACAAAATTCCTTAAGCTACATATCAATGCTTGTGTTTGAAACTTTACGCACTGAATTTTAGTAAATTCGTCACTAATTACAAAACCCAAAGATTTTGTTGCATTTGTGTTATGTTTTGGATGTAACTGTTATTAAAGTAAAGTATTAGCATACCTTGGGAATCGTGGTTTCTTAACTAATAGCAAAGCATGAGCTCGTAATACATTTTTGGTTGATTTCTTCGATATGCTAAGATTGTGGTTATAGCACTGGGTTCTCTTTTGTGTTAGGCTTTCAGCAGCTGGCACAGTTATCTAAAATTAAATCTCTGTAGCAGTTTGTTATGCTGTGATAGAATATTAGCTTATATTATAGGTATTGTTTACATTGTTTACCTGACCATATCTCCTTTATTTTTCCTTTTTTGGCATATTTAACGGGTTCACCAAGGAGAATAGAGTTTTCTTCTTGCCTACAGAAACACTTTCAAGTAAATTTTCCTCTATTTTCTTTTCATTTTGGGCTATTTTATTGGTTCTGTTTATTTTACGTTGCTTGACATGCTTTTATTTTCTAACCTAAGTGATGTGTATGTGTAAATGCTCGTAGGTCGGTGTTTTATTATTTTCATGTTCGGGCGTTAGCATTTGGATTTTCCATATAATAATTAATAAAATAATAAATACTAATAAAATAAACACAGACCAAATTAGGAATAATTACAGACCACTGACATTAAACATTAATTACCTAACCTTAAATGTTTAGCAAGATGTCATGCAAAAATCAAAACACAAACCAAGCATAAACGATTCTCATTGGTCAGAACTTGTTGCATGCAGTGTTGCCAGTAAATATGTGATTTTTAAAATCACGCACACATCCGTGTTCACTGGTTTTCAAATAAACCGATTCATGATTTTTACGAGCGTCGACGTTCCCTGAGCGCCCAAAAGATCACGCGTGCTCCCGGGAGCACACATTTCAAATAAAACCCCCAGCATCTCCTTTTGTTGTTTGCTAATCGGTCCCCGCTCTTCTAACAGTTATAGTCCTCCATTTATTATTAAATATTTTAAATTCTTTACCTTCATTTACTTGGGTTGTCCTTTTCTTAGAGATAGTTTATAATAAAAACTACAGTTTATTTATATTTAGATGATTTATTATTACTTTGCTACATTTAGGTTAGACTAAATTCTATACTTTTAATTGTGATCAATCCTTTATTGCTCCTAGTGTCAAACTTCATAATTTACCACTATAGCTTCTTTCTCTTGCACCTCTGATGTCTAAAAATAACAAAATTCCTTAAGCTACATATCAATGCTTGAGTTTGAAACTTTACGCACTGAATTTTAGTAAATTCGTCACTAATTACAAAACCCAAAGATTTTGTTGCATTTGTGTTATGCTTTGGATGTAACTGTTATCAAAGTAAAGTATTAGCATACCTTGGGAACCGTGGCTTCTTAACTAATAGCAAAACATGAGCTCGTAATATGTTTTTGGTTTATTTCTTCGATATGCTAAGATTGTGGTTACAGCAGTGGGTTCCCTTTTGTGTTAGGCTTTCAGCAGCTGGCACAGTTATCTAAAATTAAATCTCTGTAGCAGTTTGTTATGCTGTGATAGAATATTTGCTTATATTATAGGTATTGTTTACATTGTTTACCTGACTATATCTCCTTTATTTTTCTTTTTTGGTATATTTAACGGGTTCACCAAGGAGAACAGAGTTTTCTTCTTGTCTGCAGAAACACTTTCTAGTAAATTTTTCTCTATTTTCTTTTCATTTTGGGCTATTTTATTGGTTCTGTTTATTTTACGTTGCTTGACATGCTCTTATTTTCTAACCTAAGTGTTTTGTGTAAATACTCGTAGGTCGGTGTTTTAATATTCTCATGTTCGGGCGTTAGCATTTAGATTTTCCATATAATAATAAATACTAATTAAATAAACAGACCAAATTAGAAATAATTACAAACCACTGACATTAAACATTAATTACCTAACCTTAAATGCTTAGCAAGATGTCATGCAAAAATCAAAACACAAACGGTTCTCATTGGTCAGAATTAGTTGCATGCAGTGTTGCCAGTAAATATGTGATTTTTAAAATTACGCACATATCCGTGCTCACTTGTTTTCAAATAAACCGATTCGTGATCTTTACGAGCGTCGACGTTCCCTGAGCGACCAAAAAGATCACGCGTGTTCCCGGGAGCACACATTTCAAATAAAGCCCCCAGGTATCTTTCCAGTGAGCTGAAAAGCTGCACGTGTTCAACCTATTCCTAAGAAAGGATCTAAATCTCTTCCATATAACTATAGACTAATTTAAATTTTCTCAGTTCTTTGTAAAGTAATGGAAAAAATTTATTAATTCACATATCCTTAAGTATTTAGAAAAACACAAAATTTTGCATGACAGGCGGTATGGATTTCACCACAAAAGATTTACAGCAGATCTTCTTTTCTTCGTAACACACTGCTGAAATAAGTCTTTTAAGTTCCTAGGTGAGTCCCAGATCGTTGCTCTTGATATATTCAAAGCTTTTGACCAGGCATGCCGCACTTCTTAATAAACTTCCCTCCTATGGTCTTTTTACTAAACGCTGTACTTGGCTCTTTATCTATTATGATCGATATGATATATCCCATCAGTTATTGTGGGTGGCCATTCATCAAGCTTTCACCAAGTAAATGCTGGAGTGCCCCAGAACTCAGTAGTGGCACCAGCATTGTTTCTTTTCACATCAACGACCTTCTCTCGTCCACAACTAATTCCATTCATAGTTTCGCCGACGATAGTACCCTTCACTCCAGTTTTCGGGTTAACCCATCTCTAAACCTGATTTGAAAAACAAACGCATAGCGATGCAGATATCTCTTTCACAGGATCTTAATTTAATATTGGATTAGGGGCGACAAAAATCTGGTCCATTTTAATGCTTCCAAAACACAATCATGTTCCTTGTTGTTTATTACATCTAGACGCATCCGATTGTCTTTGATTTGATCGAGGAGTTTGACGGGAGAAGACAGATTAATCTTGCTTTAAGTTTAAGTTAGTTCTTTTATTATGTTTTTGTAATACAAATTTCCAACTGATTTGCACAATTCTTAAACTTCCAGAAAAAGATGAGCTTGCAAGAAGTAGAAATCTTTGAAATTGTTGTTCCTGCAGAAAAAGAAAAATACAGCGTGTCCAAGATAAGGATCCTAAGCATGGGAATCTCAGTACCTATTGGAGATACAGCTTAGGTTAAATTAGGAAAAAGTTGTGTTTTTAAAAGCTTATTTACATGCCGTTTAAAAACTTATGACCTGCTGAGATATTTGGCAAAAACAGAAATTTGTCTATATCGATTTTATTTTTTCTGACTCTATTTGAAGAGATATAAAAACTAATAACACTTTTCAGTGGCACTTTTTAGCTACTACATGATGGTATTTTTAGATTTTATACCCGACGTTTCGTTTTCAAAAAACCATCATCAACTTTTTTTATATGGCTCGAAAAAAATTACACCCTGTATCCAATCCCATTCTTTATTTAAATTCAACGATGTATCACATGTCATATTTTAATTTTTAGTTAAAAAAAGATGCATTTTTCTATTTGTTTTAAAGTTATTTTTAAGTAGGCCTTGCAAACAAATGCTTGAAAGTTAATACCTGTTACCGTATCTGTAACATAATTTAATATCATTATAAAATAGTATTTGTCGTTATTACCCTGTTTGTCGAGTTGTTGTTTTTAGAGCAATTGTTCTTATTGTTACTGTTTTCTTTATTATTGTTTATTGGTGAATAGTTAATATCTATTGTGTTATTATCGTCGAATATGCCGGGTGGCAATTATAGCCATAAAGAAAAGTATAACATGCTAACGTGTTACATTTTATGCCACAAAACTACTGTAAATACAGCGGAAATGTATCTTTATACATATCCAGAAAGAAAAGAGCCATGTAATTCCATTTTCTTACAGCTGGCCTGAAATTTAAAAAGCCAGTTTTATCTCGAAAAAGGAACCCTTAGAAGAAACCCCAAATAATGTTTTACAAGCAGTTGTTAAGAACCCTGAGATATCAACTTGGCAAATTAAACAAAATGTAGGAGTAGCCAAATCCTCAGCTCAATTTTTTTGCGTAAAAATAGATATCACTCCTAAAAATTTAAGATTTGCCAAGGATTTAAACCGGGAGATTTCGAAGGCGCCGATATTTTTGCGAGTGGTAAAGAAAAATAATTTTTTCTTTAAAAAATTTAAAAAAATATGATCCGACAAAAGTATGGTCACTAATCATGGTATCTTCAACCGTCGCAATACGCATTACTAGGCTCAACAAAATCCGCGTGTTAAGAAAATAACAAAACATCAAGAACATTTTGGGTTTAATATGTGGTGTGGAATTTAAGGAACTAAAATACCAGGTCCATGTATTTACCATAATTCATTAACTGCAGAAATGATACCTTCATTTATTTTTGCAGCACAAAATGTAGCATGTTAGCATGTCAAACTTATCTTCATGGCTGAAATGGTCATTCTGCATATTCAACCGTAATAATACAATAAGATTTTAGCTATTCACCAATAAACAACAATAAGAACAATTGCTCTAAAAACAACAAATCGACAAACAGGGAATTAATAACGACAAATACTATTTTATAATGATATTAAATTATGTTACAAATACGGCAACAGGTATTAAGGTCCAAGCATTTGTTTGAAAGGCCTACTTAAAAATAATTTTAAAAAAATAGAAAAAATCAATTTTTTCTTACTAAAAATTAAAATATGACATGTGATACAACGTTGAATTTGTAATAAAAAATGGGATCAGATACAGGGTGTTCTTTTTTTTTCGGAGCCATATAAAAAAATAAAGTTGAGGATGGTTTCATGAAAACGAAACGTCAGGTATAAAATCTAAAAACACCGTCATGTAGTAGCTAAAAAGTACCAATGAAAAAGTGTTATTAGTTTTTATATCTCTTTAAATAAAATCAGAAAAAATTAAAATCGATGTGGTCAAATTTTGGTTTTTGCCAAATATCTCAGCAGGCCATGAAAATTTGTCAAGTTTTTAAACGGCATATAAATAGGCATTTAAAAAAAAACAACTTTTTCCTAATTTAACCTAAGCTGTATCTCCAATAGTTATTGAGATTCCCATGCTTAGGATCCTATTCTCTTGGACACACTGTATTTAGTTATTTATTTATTTATGTACAGGGAAAACCCATTTACAAATTTACATGGTTAACAAATAAATTAAATATGCACAATAATTAAGTAATAGTTATAAATTGCACTATAAATAAATAGTCTAATATTATCACATCACACATATCACAGTTAAAGATCTACCCCTTTTTTTTTAAATACATTAAAGAAGAACCTAAAAAGTCTTTGTCTATCCTATTTCCATTCTTAAGAATTTTGTAATCGGAGAAAACCCGCCATAGTTGCTTCTATGAAAATCTACAGCAAAAAAACTGTTCTTTTGTGTTTCTTGGCGGAATACAAAAATTAATTTTACTTAAAAGGTTTTAGCAATCAATGCTTCCATTAATAAATTTAAACAGAAAAAAATCAGCTTTTATTCTGCGTTCCGCCAGGGAGTCCAATCCCAAGCTATACTTTCGAACATCATAGGATTCTTGGGGAGGTTAAACTTAAATGAAATAAACCTAGTGTACCTTTTCTGTACTCTCTACTTGATAATGTTTTGTTTTATGCAGTGACCGGATTTTTAGTATTAGAAAGTCCATTTTTTTCTGGCAATCGTCTTTGATTGTCTGATAACCTAAAAATCGGTTTTGATATTATATTACTAGAATGGCGATATAGTTTAAAATTTAAATAAACCGCTAACCACAATATTTTGTGGTAAACAGCGTCTTTAAACCAGTTTATATACTTTAAAAATGCTCCGCGGATAATATTTGTCCGTTTCGAGAGGTCAGCGGCAGGGCTTTTTTCGCTCAGGAATATTGCAGCCGGGTGTTTTGTTAAAACAAGTTCTTTTATTCTCGCATAAAGATTAAAGACAGCTATCTTACATTTTTCCGCTCCATGCTGGCCGCTTATGCTTATGTGTTGTGGCAGAGGCCTAAAGATCAAATTCAGCGCTCTACATTTTCCGGTTTCCGCTGGCCGCAGACGCTTGGTATTGTGGCCGTAGCCTGATGGACTAAATCTAAAAACTTATCCACAGTTATAAGTAATGCATAATAAGAATCAATAAATTTCACTTCTCTTAAAAAAATTTAAGTTTTTTGTTTTCTTAAATACCGAGAAATTCTTTATACAATTGTTTTTGTTAAACCAATTATATTTTTATATATTTTTGTTCTAATCCCACTTATTATGATTTTACTTTAATTTATTTAAATTAGGATAATTTCAAATAATTAAAAGATAATTAAAGGTACCTACTTTTTTGACGCTAAAATAATTATTATATTCATTGTTTCTTTTTTTTTTTTGAAATATTGTAATAAATTAGTTTAAATAATAATAAAAAATACGTAGTTACAATTTATAGGTCAAGCATTTGGGGAAAATAAAGATCCTATACTTAACAATTTATTATTATTAAAGTTATTCCAAAAATAAGATTTTATTAGGAAACTTCAAAATATAATTTATTAAAAAAATATTAAAATAACAAGGTAAATTTCAAGGGTTAGAAATAATTGGTACTTCAAAAATAAGTAATAATAGACTGGATAAAACCATTAGAACTTATAAATAAAATAGTCGTTAAACTATGTATTAAAAATGTAAATGGAAATGAACACATTAAAAACCAAAAATTAACATACAAATATCAGGTTACACTAAATATTTTATTTTGCTTCAAGAAACTTAGAAATTAGTAAAGAATACGCATACATTTTTATATAAGATGAGTATAAAATGATAAGTGATACATATTTACTGTCATTTTTATTACTGGTTAGAAAAATTTTGCATAGTAAGGGAATAAATGTGCGTACCAAAAAACTAACGCAAACAAGTACTGATATTTTTATTTGTTGCAATAAAGATAGATAATGAATATTAGCAAATAAATGTTTATTAAAAAATACCTAAATAAATAAAAAAATAAAAAGGGTGCAAGGTACACGTAATTATTAAAAAGTTGGTCCAATACTGATATTCGGTATTCGAATACGAGTAACGAATACCGAATAAAAAAGTATTTAAATTCTTAGTATTTATGATACCAGAATTGACTATTTTAAAAATACTGAAGAGCAAAAAAAAGGTCCTTCCTTCTGAAAAAAAACTAAACAAAAAACAACATTCGTTCTCAGTCCTTTAAATTTTGAAGGGCCAAAAAAAGGTCCTCGACTAGGAAATATAAACCCGAGCCTTTTCCAATCCCAGGATTTCGGAACTGAGCACAGACAATTCCAGGATCCCAGGATAGTCCTGGTATTTTAGGGCAGAGTAAAAAAAAAAGAAGAAATATTTAAAAATCAACTTATATTTTTTAATTTTTTTTTTTTGAAATAGAGAAAAATTTGAACAAAAGAGAAGTTTTCTCTTTAACAGAAAAACAAACTAATTAAAATATAGAAAAATCTACTTGATACAAACTTTCTTTTGATAACGACATTTCTACAGTCGAGTCATCGTGATTTAGGTACTTTTAAATATAAAAACAAAACTGTATTTCTGCAACATCGACATACCCTTTCATAACCTCCTAATCGATCGCATTAAAACATTTGTTAATTGTAATACAATACAACAAACTTAAAGGCAATAATAAACCCTATAAAAAATTTAAAGTAAAATATCCTAAATATACTTTAAACAAACAATATTTCAATGCAAAATACTAATTACTTGCGTGTTGCGGAGTGTTGCTTTTACATGACTTTTCTTCCAAGTAAGACCGCGTAAACCTGGCTAAAATCAGCTGGAAAATATAAATGGCTGACTTTTTTGTTTTTATTGGCATCGGCAACTCAATAAATTGACAGGAAAGCTAAGTTCGTTTTGTTTAAGCAATATTATTTTGAAAAAATGAATTTAAGTTATTTATCCCAAAACGCCCGGTATTTAGGGAATTTAATTCCGAAGATTTTGGAACTGTAAAAAAGGCTAGAGCCGGGATCTCGGGCTATGGGATCCTGGGATTATAACCTCCATCTTCGACTCATATTTTTACCATTTTTGGGTAGAGAATATTCCCCTAGTTTGGTACCTAAATACTCACAATCTCGGTATTTGAATACCGGTATTCGAATACTTCTATTTACATTTCCGTATTGGAACACTTCCAAGTCCAGTATTCAAATACTCTATCTACAAAACGGTACTCAAAATATTAAATCCGAATACTGACCAAAAAAGTATTCTGCCGAATACCGATTATGAAATACACAGATGTATTAAAATACTATTTGAATACTAGCTTGAATACGATTCAGAATACCGAGTATTCAGATACTACTCAATTTTGCTTATAAGGAACTTTTTATGAATATTTAATATTAATCCTGTAAAAAGTTGTGTTGTTAAGTTAATTAAAGTATTTTATTGATATATTTGATTATTCTTAAGGGCCTATCAAATTAGGTAGCTTGTCTTCGAAAGTTCTTACCGAACGAAAATCTTTTTAATTTATAACTCTACGAAAAAAGTGCCTTTTTATAAAAGTTCTGTTTGGTAAAAAGATATATTTTATTAGAATAAATACTATTTTATAAGATATGATGATAAATACTATTTTATAAGATATTTCCGATAAGCATTTCACGGACATTTTGATTTTTCCTCAACAACAAAGAGTCATTTTACTAGAAATTCAAATTAAAAAACAACTTTGCAAATTTAACATAAATCCACATGCTTTTACTGTTAAATAGTCATAAGGTAATAATTTTTCCTAATATGATAATAAGAATTACACCGCTTTGATAAAGGAGGTGATGAAATTACCTATATCACTCAGATTTATAGTCATTTTAAAAATAAAACAAAAATCTGTTTAACTAGTTTTACACGTATTATATTTAATAATTAAAAAATAATAATATTTTAAAAATACATTTCCTATACTTACCAGAAAAACTTGATAACGAAAATGACTGGTTGAGCTTACCCACCAAAATGTTACCCTATAAAACGCAGTTAGTCTTAAGGTACGTATCTACCAAAGCAACAATGAGAAACTCTTTTGTTCCAAAATTGCGGAACAAAGGTCAACAAGTTTTACCTTTTTGTCTTCACCAAAGCAACTAAAATTAGGAACAGTTTTAGTTTTCTTTATCGTTGTTTATGTTTTTATATTGTCGTGGAAAGAGGGTATCTCCACCAAGGCAAGTAACAAGCAACATTTTGTTTAAAATGTGGCTTGATGACGACAAAGAGGCTCTGGCTCTAGCTTCAGCTGCTTTTATTATTTTGAGTGTCAAAAAACTAGGAGAAGAAAACATAAATTTTGGGTGAGACGATCTTTCGTTCTTTTAATTATGTTTTTAATTTTTCTTTTCACCTCCGAAATTTCAGCACAAATTTTTTATCAATTGCGTTGATTGGATTATTAATTTATTTGGTCCGTTTAAACGGCATGTCGATAAATTGAAATAAAAATAAAAATAACATCTGCTCTTCGCTTGAAACTGAGGATTAAATGTCTCCACCGCAGCAACAACTAATATTTTTCAATTTGTTTAGACATTTCCTTTGATTTTACCGACCCTTAATGGAAGCATCAAACACACAGAAACATTTTAAATTTGTTTGTTGCAACAACAACCAACTTATTGGAACATAATAAAACTCTTTTTGGAAACATGCAACATAAACAAAAAAGTTTGTAATAGTTGCTTTGGTGAATACGTCCCCTTTAGGCTACGGTAACGATATTAGGCGTAAGCCTCGAGCAAATAGTGTAAGAACGCAGACTTTAATAATTATGCTAGAAAAGAAAAGAATTTGCTGCACTATGCGTGAGCGAAAAGCCCTGCAGCTTGACGCATGAACTAAACAAATAATATCAGCGGAGTGTTTCTAATGTACATAATATGTAAACAGGTTTTAAAACGCTGCGCTGTTCACCATAAAATGAGCTCCATCACGCTGGAACCCGCTTTAGAAAAAAAAATTTTTTTAGCTCATTTATAACTACAAACGCTACTAATGATTGTAGTAAAGTTTATTTTTTGTAGTACCAATAATTACGCAGCTAACCTAATAAATGCGTGCGTGCGTGCGTGCGTGCGCTGAACTTCACTACATTTAATGGTATGGTTTGTAGTTTTGAGCTTTTGAACAAGTTTTTGACTTCCCAGAGCTATGTTATTTTTAAATATTTTTTGACTTGTATGGGATTAAGATTTTTTTTCGTCGCTACAATAAACTACAATCAATTTTTAGTGTATTCCAAAATTTTTAACGCAGTTTTATTTTTTTCTTGCTTAGAAGAACATTTATTAGGTTAGCTGCGTAATTATTGGTAATACAAAAAATAAACTTTACTACAATCATTAGTAGCGTTTGTAGTTATAAATGAAATAAAAAGTTTTGAACAATTGTTTTGTCTTCCCATGGCTATGTTATTTTTAAATATTTTTTGACTTGTATGGGATTAAGATTTTTTTTTTCGTCGCTACAATAAACTACAATTAATTTTGAGTGTATTCCAAAATTTTTAACGCAGTTTTATTTTTTTTTTTCTGGCTTAGAATAACATTTATTAGGTTAGCTGCGTAATTATTGGTACTACAAAAAAATAAACTTTACTACAATCATTAGTAGCGTTTGTAGTTATAAATGAGATAAAAAAGTTTTGACCAATTGTTTTGTCTTTCCATGGCTATGTTATTTTTAAATATTTTTTGACTTGTATGGGATTAAGATTTTTTTTTCATAGCTACAATAAACTACAATCAATTTTGAGTGTATTCCAAAATTTTTAACGCAGTTTTATTTTTTTTTCTGGCTTAGAACAACATTTATTAGGTTAGCTGCGTAATTATTGGTACTACAAAAAAATAACCTTTACTACAATCATTAGTAGCGTTTGTAGTTATAAATGAGTAAAAAAGTTTTGAACAATTGTTTTGTCTTCCCATGGCTATGTTATTTTTAAATATTTTTTGACTTGTATGGGATTAAGATTTTTTTTCGTCGCTACAATAAACTACAATCAATTTTGTGTGTTTTCCAAAATTTTTAACGCAGTTTTATTTTTTTTCTGGCTTAGAACAACATTTATTAGGTTAGCTGCGTAATTGTTGGTACTACAAAAAATAAACTTTACTACAATCATTAGTAGCGTTTGTAGTTACAAATAAGCTAAAAAATTAGGTTTTTTCTAAAGCGGGTTCCGGCGTGATGGAGCTCATAAAATGTCGTTACCAGTACCGGTCACCAGTACAGAGATTTTATACTTCTCCGCTCGCCGCTTCCGCTTGTTATCGTTGCCGGGGTCCTATAAAAACCATATTGCTGCACGCTTTTTTTGTTTATGTAAGACTGAAAATATTTCTTTATAATCGTAGATATGGGCGCAATTACTGCATCACAAAACAATTTTATTTAAAATTTCTTATCGAGTATAATGATGGTGGTAATTAGGGCAATACGTATTATTTAACTTTTTAAAACAAATGAAAAAACTAACATAAAATATCTGCATTAATTGTAAGTAGGTAGAGGTATACTTTTTATAATTAAATGGTTGTAATTACCCAAATTTAATTTATTAAAATGCCGACTACGGCACCCTATAGTATGATAAAAAGTACAAGTAGCGACAGATAAGCGACAAGTGATTTTTGCATGTTTCCTACCTGAATTTTCGATATAAAAGAAGTTCTAAAAAATTATAAATAAATGAATCAAATATGCTGCTCTTTTAACTAACAAAAGGTTTTGTTTTAAGTTAGGAAAAACGTTGGTGCGACAGCAAATGTTCTCTTATAATGATAATAACCCCAATATATTATTGGAAAGTCAATAATATCATTTATTATCCTAACTGAAACTATATTATTGTTTTAAATAATTTATTTCCATAATTTATGCATGCATTTACTAAAATAAGTTATTTTAAAGAATAATTTGAAACCTAGGGCTAATAGACCTAATACTATTAAAGGTTAAAAGATTTAAAAAAATCATATTAAGTAATAGTAGGTATTTTTCATATGTTAAAATAATTTTTTTTTAATAAAATTTTGACAAAAATAAAATTATAGCTCTATACTATAGTCGGCAAGACTTTTTAAATATGTTGTAGAAAATAAGTCAGAAAATGTGCACTTTAAATAGTTTTTAAATACTTCAACACCGTTAAATGGCTTAGACATAGCTCGGTAATACACGAAAACAATAATAAAAGTAATTTAAAAATAAAGACAATATACGTTATCATCGCTAATCGTCAATTAATGTCCTAGATGGTTATAAGTATTTTTCTAATCATTCGAAAGTTAATTATGCTAGATTTAATCGAACCTGAAATTGCTTTATTACTTACTAAAGATTTATGTATTAAAGATAATTTTTATAATGTCTTCTGCAAAAATTATTTTGTCTTATTTTATTAAAAATCTGTGTATTAGGGTCAATAAACTTTTTTTTGTGTAATATTTATTTATTTTAATAATAATAATAATAATAATATTATTATTAATATTAATATTAATAAGATAGATGCTTTATGTTATGGTACGACAGGTACGACTAATTAAAATTATAATCGAGGTATTCTGTTAATACCTAATACGCTTTATTTAATATTAAGTTTTTAACAGAGAGTTTTATTATTTTTTTTTAGTATCAATGGGCAAATCATATTTTTTTTGAGTCATAAATTAAAGATTTTTGTTAACAATGAATTTGGATTTGGAAGTTGAAGTTAAGATTTTTTCTAGTATCATCTAAAGAATTATTAGTACTTTTAAACCATTTTTTAAAATTAAACATACTCTTTCTAAAATATAAATGGAGGTAAAAGGTAAAATTATCTTTGACTTAAACAATGGTTTACACGAATTTTTGTGCATGACTTGCAGTTACATCAAATTGCTCCTTTTTGTAATACAAATACTGAATTTAATAAATATTAATACTAGTTTCCCCAAAAACAAATTTCATATTTTATGATAGAATCAAATAAAAAAATAATTAGATTTTAAAACTATTTTTTTTTAATTCTTTATGAGTATTCTAATAGCATAACAATTAGATGATAGTTTATTACATAATTTTTCTATATGATCTATAAAATTAAGTTTAATATCGATAAAAGACCTAGAAATTAAGTACATTATGAATATAATAAAAGTACGCAACTTGTAATTACGCCATAATTTAATTTTTAAAATATCATTATTAATTGAATTTTATAAAACATTTTTTTGTTGTTCCATAAAATAGTGGTATTATCAGCAAACACAGTAAATAAATCATGACTTACATTAATTGTAATCTGCAATAACATAGTTAGATTTAACCATAAAACTAGAAAAATCCACATTAGGTACGTCTCATGTACACAAAATTCAAACCTAAAACAATTAGGTTCAAAAAGCAGAGTCACTAACAACAAAGCTAACTAACTTTTTAATCATTAAGGCATATTACCATATCCCACTGACAATTAAATTGTCCTACGGTTAACAATTTAGTTATCCAAGTGACTGATTTTTCAAGAGACTGCCATAATTTTTAAACTTTAAACTGTCCTCCAGAATATAGTTAACTTTTGCTTTTTACGCTTACAGTAAAATTTAAATCAAGTACAATTCAAAAGACATTCGTTTCATGTGTAACGGGACTAACCATTCGTATGTAGGCGCGGCGCGTAAGCGTTAAGTTGCGTCCAGACTGGCAGCAATTCGCCAAACATCCGTTTAAATAAACCAACCTATTAGCGCGCTCCTTTTATGCAAAACACCGACAAGCTTTGAATCACCGCGGAATTATTCCCAAGCCCTTGGAACGACGTAAATTCCGTCTACGTTCGCGCTATGTGGCGCGTTATTCGGCGCGGCGAATTGTTGCAAGTCTGGACGCAGCATTAGATTACATTACTTTCAATGCTCAACTTTTTGTCAGGCGTAGGGCGTACGGCATTCGTACGTATTATATTATATAACGGGACTTAGGTCTTTGTTGAATGACCGCGTACAAGGTCATTAAAATATAAATATTTAAATTCTTCTATCTTTGTTTCTGTTTATTATTTATTGGTTATTTCAAGGATGCTTCAAAAGTAATTAAAAATTTATAAGAACAACAGTGAGAATAATTTTAACGACCAATATTAAAATCGTTGTTAGACAGCTGGTCGCGAAGTATAATTAAATAAGTAAATTAGGATCTTTAAACCAGTTTACATTCGTACAAGGTAAACGCTATACGTGGTTTATTAAAGGACAAGTTTATGTGCATCAACCTAATAACAAATTAAGGAGAATACATTATAAGTTTGGTTACCAAAACTGGATATTTTTGGAAAAATAAAGGAAAAAAAAATGTATCACAGCTAAATAGCGATTTGAAAGTTGCCCTTGCTAGATTCCTATTCAAAACATTTCGACATTATGATTATTTATTTTTTAAAATGAGGAACACTTAAGGAATATTTTGTAAAAATTGAATATTAATGGAAACAAAAGGGATTAAGGTATAGCGTTTTAAGTACCCAAGTCTTATCCATGAGTATTATGAATGTTTTAGTCCAAATTTTTAATGCTTGAAAAGTTTATAGTAATTTATTAGATAAGTGAGTTATATTACATATAAGTCACGCAAGAAAATTTAACTCTCGAGCCCGAAGGGCGAGAGAGGTAATTTTCTTAAGTGACTTATATGTAATAACTCACGTGTCTAATACAAAATTTTATCCAACACTTTCGTATAAATCGTTTTTAATATCGAAAATAATTTGAAAACGTCATCCATTATTTGTTACTTGTCATTGTCAACACCAGCAACAAAATTTTGTATTGTCTATAATTCACTAGTGTAGTGAGCTAAAGGGTACTTTAGCTCACTAGTGACTTATAGTACACTTTAAATCTGATCAATTATGTAGATATTATATGTAAGTGTTGGATAAAAGCATTTTTCCAAACGCGAGTTATCAAAGGGCATTTTCAAATATTGATCTTGGGTTAACCCGATTCATTAAAACCCGTTTAAAAGGATTTGCCAATCTCTACCCGTGTTCATAAATATATCGGATTCTTAACTCGGGTTGGATCCTGTTGACCCAGGTAAAAGCCAGGGTTAGTCAGGTTAAACCGAGGGTTAACCAAAAGTGTCAGAATCAGCTGTTTTGTTTTTAGCTTTTAATAATTTATGTCGTGTTTATTACAAGAAAAAAACAAAAAACAATAATTTAATATTTATTGATTATTCACAGCTTAAGTATTTTTAAAATAAAATAAAAAAGCAGCACGGCCAAAAACAAAGCAAAAGGGTTATGTTTTGTTTTGACACGAAGCCATTAAATGACGGTCAAATGGAACATACGTGTTTAAAAAATAACAAAAATCTTAAACGACATCTGTCCAAAATTATACCTGTTAAAATTGTCTTAAACGACTTTAGTCCTTAATTTTATCTGTCAAAAATGTTTTAAACAACATTATTTGTCAAAATTGAAATCGGTCAAAAAGTCTTAAACGACATCTGTCCAAAATTATACCTGTAATAATTGTCTTACACGACTTTGGTCATAAATTTCATCTGTCAAAAGTGTTTCAAACAACATTTGTCAAAATTAAAATCTGTTAAAAAGTCTTACACGACATCTGTCCAAAATTATACCTGTTAAAATTGTCTTAAACGACTTTGGTTCTAAATTTCATCTGTCAAAAATGTTTAAAACAACATTTGTCAAAATTAAAACCTGTCAAAAAGTCTTAAACGACATCTGTCCAAAATTATACCTGTTAAAATTGTCTTAAACGACTTTAGTCCTTAATTTTATCTGTCAAAAATGTTTTAAACAACATTATTTGTCAAAATTGAAATCGGTCAAAAAGTCTTAAAACGACATCTGTCCAAAATTATACCTGTAAAAATTGTCTTAAAAACAGCCATTTTTTTTTACCCCAACCCATCGGATCAATATTTTAAATTTCATAAAGAAGGTGCCAATCACACCTTTTAATCTACCGCACAAATCCTTTTAAATTTGTGCCATCTACCTATTTACGTTATTTACAAGGAAACGCTAAAAAGTTTTTTAAAATTTATAGATTTGTCTTAGTTTTTAACAAAAACATATTTAAAAAATACCGTTTTTACTCTAAAGTGTTTCCAAAGAGTAAAAATTAAAATTTTAAAAACCCTTTTAGTGTTACCTGAAGAAAACCAGTATCTTGAAAATAAACCTAAATTTTTTGACTTTCCTTTAGTTAATATAAATTTAGCAACTTAGTAAGTATTGCTTAAAAATTAAAAGGATATATTCTTTATCGGAATAACGGAATCACGTGAGCGAGCAAGCCGAGTGTCGGCGATCAATAAAGAGTAAGCCACAACAAAGATTATTTCTTATCAACTGTTCTACACAAGACGAAAATAGACGAAATATTCTTTTGTTGTGCCTCCTCTTTGATGATCGCCGCCACTCGGCTTGCTTCCTCACTTGATTTCGTGACTTTGAGTTAGTGTAAGTTAATTTTAATATAGGCCCTATTTGGTGGATGGCTCAAACTTTAGTTCAGTTCTATCTGAGCTACCGAAATGATAACTTCTTCGAGCAAAATCGCTTTGGGGTATCGCAAAAAATGAACCCTAACACCCTACAATACTACTTTAAAATGTAGTACGCGAACGAATTTGCACACTAATGTTTGGCCCGCACCCTGTTAGAGGTTGCCCATACCTGCCTTAAAGGAAGTATACGTTTAGTTAGGAATTTTAATGCATGATATTTATGTCAGACAAAAATTCTGGCTAATTTAAACAATAAAAAATTTCTATCGGACATAAATTTTTGACCACAACCACTTGACGATGGCTGAACATATTACGTGTAAAAGCCAAAAACCGAAAATAGAATGGAATAGATTAACGTAACGTAAATAGTCCCTACCTGCTAACTTTTGTACCTTAATTTTTTCTTTATAAAATTTGGATATAACTAATCAGAGGATGTATACTACTTTTTAACGTAAAAGTGATGGTTGCAATAATCAAGATATCGGATGGGCGCCTTACCTACTACAAAACGGCGGTACTTTAAAAATTACCTAAATACATGTTTTGATTGGCCATCCTTCCGAAACTAATTGAGGTAGATGTACTTTATGTGGTATTTTTTTAAACTCTTTAAAACATCTGTTTAATAAAGATACTAATGGTATTATACAGAGTAGGACTGATATTTTGTAAAGCACCTAGTACTCGTCAGAAGCTTTAAAATAATGTACTGCAAGACCCCCTTTCAATATATTTTTTTAAGGTGGCACCTATCCGCCATCTTAATTATTGTAACTATTATTTTTACGCCAAAAGTACTTTATATTCTCCCATTGGTCATAGCCAAATTTTATAAAGACAAAAATTAAGGGTACTAAAGTTAGCAGGGTGGGACTATTTATGCACCCACTGTATAATATAATGGCTTAAAATCCAAAATAACTCTTTAAAGAATCGTAGCCAAATATCAATGGAAAGTAGTTTAAGCTTGTCCCTGAAAGGAACATAGTGATGTCTAAATGTTGCTCTAAAATGCAATATCTGCATCTGATACTTCAACAACGTTGACAAAAACAATATAGACAAATAATATTTGTTTCTTGCTTGGTTCTAAAAAACGCACTCTTAAAAACACTAGATTTTTATAAAGCTAGTCGTTTTTAAAATAATCTATAGTATTATTCATTGTATTGACAAAAAAGTCAGAATTAAAAAATTGTATTTTTATAAAAACGTTAAAAATTCTTGCTTATGCAAATTGGGATTTATTTTTTCTTTTGGTAAAAGCAAGCCTTAAATTAACATTTGTAAAAGCTGTTAAATTTATCAACTTACTTAAAGAATTTTTCTCTAATGTAGAACTAAGCTGTCATATGTATATTAAATTATTTATCTATAATAATAATATCAAAGAAGTAATTGTAAAATAATACCACTGTCCATGTCCATATGATTAATCATGGTAATAAAAGTTGAGTATTGGAAAGTATATTTTGGTATCTAAATGTTCTAACTATACCAAATTTTAATTTATCGAAAATGGACAGTGTATATTGTGCAGCAAATGAAAAATTGTTTTTAATATAATTTCTTACATTTCTTATACAGGGTGTTATAAATTCGAGTGGCATCCTTAGGATCACAAGAAGGGTAAGAGATACAGGGTTGGTTAAATTGGGGCAAAGTTGCACATTTTTAAACTCAACAATTATTCGTTTTAAAGTTTTAAAAATTTGCAGCCTTTTCGGCATATTCAGAAAAAACCGAAATTTTACGAAATTCTTTTTTTCAGACTATTTGAAGAGATATTTTAAAATAGACGACAAATTATCATTTCCATCTTTTTCTATTATTTAAAAATAATGCTTGTAAATTTAAGATCCGACGTTTCATTCTTAGGCAACTGCTCTTATAACAATTACCCTTTAAAATTTTGTTATTTCATGGTATATTTTGGACGCGTATGTGCTTTTATTTTTCAAACAACTTAGCTGTGTTTTAATGTGTAATTAATCATGAATTATGTCCAAAAATCAATCGTGTTTGAGAAAACTGAGTCGTAAATAATTACATTTTCTCAAACATTTGGAAACGTTGCAATACAACAGGTATACGAGCGCACGGGGACCGCAACTGATTCATCGAATTGTTTATGTTGATCTAATATTTGTTAAAAATTATGCCTTAAATTAATTTTTGTGGCTCATAATATTTTTTTATTAACACTAACAGCAAATTACATTTACTCTAAAAAATGACAGGACTTACCGATACGTGGTGCTACACACCACCAATTTTCAGTCACTTGTGTAAAACGATACGATACACACAAAAAACAACATTCGTAAATCACATAAAGATACAGTTAAATTATTAGTATTCACTCTTCGCACTCTGTATCGAATCAACGTCAATTAAATTCAAAATTTCGATGGGTTTTTGACAAAACATCGTAAGCGACTTACGTCAAATTTTACAGAAAAGGATTTTTTCTTTTGTAATTTTTGTATATACAGGCTAATTCAAAAATCCATCACGAAACATAAGGGGGTGATTCTAGTTGACAAAATAAGGGTAGAGCTTCATATAATTTGTTTTCAAAATGTCATTCGTTTTCGAGTTACAAGCCGTCAAAGTTCAATTTTTATTTTGGTTTTTTCACCATATTGCATTTATTTTTTAACCAATCTAGTTGTTATTTGGCACACAAATCGAGTTTTGCAGATTCTAAAATTTTAAGACAAAGATACTTTTTTAAATATCGTCAGGGGCACTTTACCTAAAACTTAAAATTTATTTACATCAGAACTTTTTCATTTTGACAGATGTCGCAAAGCTAGAGGCGCCATTTTATAGATAATCAAAAACTTAAGTAGAATCACCCCTAAGTTTCGTGATCGATTTTTGAATCACCCTGTATATACATTAGTGCACGGCTTTAATTTAGTTCTTGGTTTTTGGTTAACTTGGTTTTTGTCAAAAACCCATTGATTTGTTTTTCGGTCTCCACTCCAACTTCACGATGCGATCTCTTTCGCAATTGTTAAAATAAAACACTACGCTCCCTGTGTCCAGAAGTCTTTGGAAGTCTTCTACGAATATACGAACATATATCGCGTATCGTATAAACATCTAATTTCTTTCGTTAAAAAATGCACGTACTTACAGTATCTAATACATAATAACCATAAAATGTGATTTCATTTCGAGTAAACATTATTTTCATTACAAGCATGCAAGAAAGTATAAAACAATTTTTTTCTCTATGTAGCTATTTATTTCTTGCCTTATGCCGATGTCGCGTACAACGCCGCGACGTTGCAAATTGAGTAAGAGGTTTTGTTTGTCTGTTTTTCTTCGGAAAATTTTGATTTAATAAGCAGAAAGAATATTGACAGTTAATTAATAAATATGATGTATTGATTTATTTAACGCTATAAGGCATATTATTTTAGTTAATTAAGGTGCAAAATTAATATAATTTATTTTATGACTTAAATAAAATAAGTTCATTTTTTTGTTCGAAACGGCGGATTTTTGGACATATGCTATAGAAGTTTTTTGCTTAGAATAATATAAGAATTTAATTTTTGAAGTTACAAACAATATTTCCTGTACAGGGTGTCCCACCGGAAAGTGCTGCGATCGATTTTTCGAAAAGTAGGCTTTGGAAAATTTTGAAAATTTGGTAACATTATAAAATCAATGGGGGACAAAAAACTTAAATATTTTAAAAGCTTTAGCACTCCCGGTTATTTCGTAGGTTAATGTCAACTTCCTTATTTTAAATAAAACACCCTACACATTATTTATTTTTTAGATTTTGCATAAAATTCTAAAAATAATTTAATTTATGTATAATGCTCTATACCTAAGTCCAACCTTTTTTAACTTATTATACCGAAAGTTAATGTAAACTTCCTTATTTTACATAACGCCCTATTATTTATCATTTAGATTCTGCGTAAAATTCTAAACACAATTTGTGTATAATACTTTATACTTCCAACCGTTTTTAACTTATTTTAAATTTTACGTCAAAAATGACGTTTGCAAGTCATTACATAACCATCAATTTCTTCTAAAAAAGCCTTTATTATAAGTTGGGGTGGGTTTCCCGTAAAGAAAAAACTATTTTTGTATAGTTGATATTTTCACAGCTATAAAATACAGATTGGTCAGAAATAATCGTTAAAAATGATAACGACAAAAACTCTAAAGGTCAATTGTTTTATATGGAAACCTCCTTCTTTTTACTTTATTTTATTAAGCATTAAAAAGGTTTAACGATTATTTTTAACTACTCTGTATTTATTAATTGTTAAAATATCAAAACAGTTCACGAAAATGGATTTTTCTTAACGAGGAACCTACCTTAACTTATATTAATTTTATAGACAATTAATTTGTTTATAAAAAATTGATGGTTCTGTAATAGCTTGCAAATACCAACTTTTGACATAAAATTTTAAAATAAGTCAAAAACGGTTAAAACTAAGTCTAGAACATAATACATAAGTTATGTTTAGAGTTTTGTGCAAAATCATAAAAATATATAATATTTTGGGTGTTCTATTTAAAATCAAAAAGTTGACATTATCTTTCGGTATAACCGGAAGTGGTAGAGCTGTTAAAATATTTTAGTTGTTTACTGACCTTATAATTTTACCAAATTTTCAAAATTTTTCAAAGCCTACTTTTTCGGCAATCGATCGCAGCAGTTCCCTGTGGAACACCCTGTTTAAAATCATGCATACTACATGGTCTTAAACTCCTTAGCAGTAGTTATTATTTATTTTATAAAGATGTACACAATTCATTCAGACATAAATCTGTGTTTTATAAAATAGCGTGTGGTCGTAACACTCGCTTATGTTAATTTTGATCACATCACTAACTGGTTTTTAATTTAGAATTCACCTGTTCGTTACTTCTGCCGATTGCTTGTTTACCTACGTTTGTAAAAGTAATCATTATATCAGTTAAGGTATTTTAACAAGCTTTTATGAATATGCAGATATTGATAGGAGAATCGTAAAAATGTATTTCTAGAACGTTTTGTCAGAAAAACATAGAAAAAATTAGTGTAAACCAACTGGAATATTTAAATCAATTTTTTTAGAGATTGTGCTAATTTACTGATTTTTTTCCAGTAGAGCATTGGTTTGGTTTTTGTGAATAATTAATTTATTTTTCTCAGCTAGTTATTAATCTTTCTTAATTTATTTTTCTCAGCTATTAATCTTTCTTAGCTGTAAAAGACAGGATGATTCTTTAGCTTAAAAGAGCCGAGTCGACGACGAAGTGGTGCAAAACACACGACTCGGCGACGCTTTAGGGTATTGGGCTTAAAACAGCCGGAGCAGTTTTTGCCGAGTCGGCGGTCGAGTAGGCAGCCGAACGCGGCGAGTTCTCTATGGTATATTGGTACAGCAATCGCAGCTCGCCGACTCGTGTGTTTTGCCGAGTCGAAACTTTAAAGCTTTTACAATCAACTACTACAATCAACTTAAAAATATAAATTTATGCAATGTAACAGTACTCGTGACATCAACTGAACCAAACAGTCAAGTTACCTTTGATTTCGTCATTATTTCTTTTAGTTTATGTGTCACTAGTTTTAAAATTTATCAGTGACAAAGTTAAATAATAAGATTATAAACTTAGTCTCCAAGATAGTTAAAATTTTTACAAATATCCGATATTTTGGTATTTATTTGCACATAACTTTTCCCGCTAAAAGTAAAAAATCATGGTATCATGGTAGTTTTCCTGGTTAGTTTATGGAAATATTTTTATTTTTATTTTATTTTAATACCATTTTTTCTAGATGCAATAGTATAACATAGTCAATTTCTAAAATATTGTTTTCATATCTAGGGAATGGCGTCCCCCACAACACCAAACATTCTTGATTCGATTAAAAGCCTTATAAACGATTATTTGCTTACAGAAAGGCTTCTTTCTCTTGCCCATCATCAGGCTGTATTAATAATAATTTTAATTAATTTATTTATTTAAATATTATCTAATATATTTTAAATGTTTCAATAAAATTTAGGATTTAAGGGTTTTTTATTATAAATAATTTAAATCTGATTTTAATCTTTAACTTTTTTTTTAATTTTCCTAAAACGTCCATTTTTTTGCTACTCTGAATGTGTCATCTACGTTGTTTTTTTTCAATCAAAAAACGCCTTTAAAGCAACATACAGCCATAACTATTAACTGCAAAATTATTAACGTTTTCTTCCATAATATACTTTTTGGTTGCACTAAACCACTTAAATGCAATTATTTTAAAAACGGTTGCTCACAGCCATTAATACAAGTACTTATTACCTTTTTTGTTTAGAAACGTAGCAGATTTTACTGGCTTAGACAGTACAAAAAGGTGGGACGTTTTAGAGAAATTTAAAGTAGTGTAGCTAGCGCCCTCTTCTTTACACATAAAAATTAATATGATAACTAAGTAGGTCATAATAAACAGCCTTAGATACCAGGTTCTATAAAAATATCGGAAATATATAATAAATCCTTTACATAAATAAAAAAAATATTTTTCACTTTATCGTCATTTATTATTTTAGTATATAGGAATCGGTGGTTCTTTTGTGTACCATTAATTAGCGGACACCCTGTATATATTTTGTACATACAAGAATAGGTATTACAAAAATTGTTTACCTGGAAGTTAAAAACTAAAATTAATTGTGTTAGAGTTAATTAGACCTGATGCTGCCTTATTAATTAGAGAAGATAGATACATTCAAGATAAATTCTAAATGTCTTCTGCGAATATTATCATGCGTCATTTTTTAAAACAATTATTATTGCTCGTTAACGACTAAGAGGTTTATTATGAATAATTATACAAATTCCGACGTTTTTTTGCAGTGTTAAATTGCATTAACCTTGTGTTATTTCTATGTTTTCTTACCGCTTATTATTACAACGCCTTAGGCCAAATATTATTATATATGAACAAGTTTTCTGGCTGACCCTGCGCAGACGTTAATTGGGGTGTAATTCAGGTATTAGTTATAATTTGTATTAAGTTTTGTTAGTTGGATAACGTTGACGAAACTGAGAGTTAAAATTGCTTAAACATCCAAAAACCCGGCATCAACAATGCTTAATACTTTATATAAAACTTGGAGGGGGTGCATAGGAGACAAAAAATATTATTTTTATAAATTATTAGTTTTGTTTTTCTCATACTTAAGGGAAATTTTTAAAAAGAGTTACACTTTTTATCAATACCTTTTGTGGTTGACAATCGAAAACAAATATAACTTACTTAAAAATAAATAAACATGACTTTCTGAATGAATGCCTGATTAGGTAAAATATAGGGTAGGTCTGGGAAGCGGCTTTAAATATTGTAAAGTGTCAGTAACATATTATAGGTCTTTTTTAAAAACCGCGTTCATATTTATTGTTTATATTTAGATAAGCTTAGTTTTTAGATAGGTTAACGTTTTCAGTAGAAAGCTTTACGTTTTTAGGACTCTACCAATGGGCGGAGATGCCGGATAGGTTGTATAACACCGCTTACCAAGGGTGGCCAAGGCTGCTGACCAATTTATATATTTTTGTCATAAAAAAACATTTTTAGGTAAATTAAACCCTATAATTTCTTATTAATTATTGGTCTTAGACACTCATATTTTTTTGTTAAAAAATTGGATAAAAACAAAAGGCAAAACCCAAAATAAAAAGAAATATATTTTAACCTTATTAATTATAAAAATTTTAAAAATTAATTACAATATTATTGTTATTACTAATACAATTTTAAATATTTACACAGCTAAATCGCAAATATATGGTTTCCGACCCCGTGCCACCTTTGTTAGAGCAATTTTCTCTGGGCAATCTTAACCGATAACGCATTTTTTTTAATTGCAGTATTCTTTAAAAAACTTACAAAATATAATATATCATTAAAACATAACAAAATACAATCAATTGTATTTTGATATATTAATGATGCAAATTAATATTTATATATCGTACCTACTAATGTTTAAATTTTCACAGAAGAAAAATACATCAACCTGCATCCAAAACGTTTTTGACGACAAAAAAGCGGTTTCAGGAAGCACAAATTAGCTAAGCTGGCATTTAGACTTTAATGTTTGTACTGAGTGATATATATTCGACCGATTGGGGGTTTCGTTAAAAAATTATGACGCTGGACGGCGTTACCAGCTATCTGGGACTTCCCAGGCCTCTCCTTCATATTTTTTTCGAAATGTAGTGTCACTAATATACGGGCGGTTTAAGAAGACATCAGTACCTCTAATATACTTTAAAATCGCAGCAAAAGGTAAGAAAGAAGAAATATAGATTGGATAAACACATTTAGATACTTAGTGGCTTATTGCATTTTGGGATCTTTACGGTCTCGCGCAGTCAAAAAGTCGATGCGTTTTTAAACATACGTATTTATAAGAAATCGGAAATACAATATTGGCTCACCGTCCCTTACCATGTTCTCTATGCTTCATAGGAAAAAGCTTGCGAACTTCAATAAATTCTGCTCGTTATTCCGTTAGGTGCACGCGCACAAACATTCGCTGATAAGTATTACCCAAGCGCACAAACGTATCATACGCCCATGAAACGCAACTTTTGTTTCACGCAGGTAATAACCAGTGTCAATCCATCCAGATCAGTGGTCAGAGCGCCATGAATTAAAAGGGAAAGTGGGCAGCATATGTCTTGCTTTCTCTGCCATCAGAAAACGTTAAGCCGCGTCCAGACTTGCAACAATTCGACAAACATCTGTCGTAACTAACCAACCTATTTGTGCGCTCCTTTGATACAAAAAACCAACAAGCTCTAAATAACCGTAGAATCATTCACCAAGCCCTTGGAACGACGTAAATGCCGTCCATGTCCACGTCCGCGCTATGTGAGGCTATGTGGCGCAGTATTCAGCACGGCGAACTGTTGCAAGTCTGGACGCAGCTTTAGATTGCGTAAGGCAAGTGGTTCAAACACACACTCCGTAGTTAATGCCGTGGCATTCAAGGAAAAGTGAAGAATCTCATATTTTGATTATCCAACCATTCTGTGTCCGACTTCGATATACAATAAATATTTTTATAAAACCCAGACCAACGGTTCCCGTTAGCCAATCTGTACTTACAGCCTTAACCGGCAATATGGAATAGATAAGAAGCGTTTATGACAAATTATATCAGTATCTTCTCGATTTACCCAGAAAAATGAAACATATTACTGAACGCTATTACCAACCTAATGTTTTGCATACCATTTAGATTTTAATGTATCTATTTTAATGTTGTATGGCTATTTTAAAAACAATATTACAAAAAAAGCAGGTGCCTAAAAAATAAATGTGTTAATTTAAAAATTATAATTACATTATAATAAAGAATATAATAAGTCAAAAACTTATATTAATTTTCTTAGGATATTAAAATACCAAGACGTAAATTCTTTAAAACCTGTTCCTAATTTAATAAATTTACTAATTAATCTTTCTTTTGTGAATTTAGTTATTCAAAAAATAACCCAGTTAAATTAGCACAAAGAAATTTAACGATTTAACAAACAAATTTTTCCCATACATTAGGCAATTAAATATACATATGTTTACTGTAACCAATATAGTTGACACATTTATTTCATTAAAATTTTACGGGGGCAAACAAATAAGACAGCCAAACTTTTAAATTGATTTTTTTGCTATGGTAAATATTATTAACCATTTTTTTAAAACAAGTTATGTTTACATGTTTTAAAAACATATTCTTTTAGTTTTGCCTCAAATTAAACATTAACTATATTAATAATAATGTTAATAGTATGTCCTAATTTAATTATTTTTAAAATATAGAGCTCTTTTATATCATTAAAATAAGATAAAAAAAAATTTAATACTCAAACTGAAATTCAAAATACTAGGTTTGTGAGGGACAGATAAGTGTTGTATCCAGTAGCGGCGTTAGGGTAGGGTGAGGTTGGGCGACCACCCCAGGCGCTAGTGAAAAAGGGCCGCCACAGGCATCATAAAGGGCGCGATCAATAAGGGGAAAAGGGCGCAACAAAGATTTAAAAGGCGATGACCCCTTTTTTGCCTTTTTTAATGTTTTTGACCACTTTGACCGAGAAAAGGATGCGATTTTACCATTTAAGGACGCCGCGGAAATCTCGGCACTGGCTATATCAATTTACCAAGGTAGGTGATAATTAATATAAATAAATACAATATTACCTTGAACTTTGTGATAGATAAAATGTAAATGGAAAACTAATTTTGCTTACGCTTTGGTATAAAAAAGATTTTTTTTATTTTGTGTTGTGTAAAAATCTAATCGCTGGAGTACACAATACTCGTCTAAAGTTAGGACGCCCCATTCTAAGTTTTGAATTGTGTGTTATTTTTTTATGAAAATTTGAGGACTTTAGTAAGACGACATAAACCAAATTTTAGGCAAAAAATGAGAGTTTTAATTTTTCTTTATCTTTGGACAAACCACGAAGGCTAAAAGCCTAAATACTAACGTACCGTGGGTGTCTTGAACGAGGTAAGAGGGAGTTTGTTGACACGGGACTTAAATACTTGAAGATTTGGGGGTCCACAGTCTAGAAATTCTAGGGATAAAAGAACGAACAAAGTGAGTAGTTCGGGGTCTGTCCAGTTGGACCGTATAGGGATGCATGCGCGCGGAACCACGAGTTTCTCTGTCGGGAACCGTGAATGGAGGAACTATACTGGACAATTCTTCAGAGCAGAAGCCATGGAAGTACCTATAAAAAGTGATAAATCCCACACAGCCCGACGATGGGCAAGAGAGGGAAGCCTTTCTGTAAGTGAAGGATCATTAATGAGACGAATAGCTCTTCCTTGAATAGAATCAAGAATGCTTAGGGTTGTGGGGGACGCCATGCCCCA